>PISX010021317.1:0-33922 GCA_004024625.1 Mellivora capensis
CCCTCTTCAAACTGCATTCCTCCAACCTCTTCATCATAACTCCTCTACCTGATTTTGACTCTCTTGCCCTTCTCTTGCAAGGCATTACTTGTAATTACATTGTGCCCATCAGTATAATTCTGGATATTACCCCATCTCAAGATCTTTAAACTAATTACATCTGCAAAATCCCTTCTGTCATTTAAGGTCCATATTTACAAGTTCTGGGAATTAAGACATAGAAGTCTTCGATGGGCCATTATTCTGTCCACCATAGAGCATAAAATGTAATTTATTTTAAAGTCCCATTAAGTTAAACATATACCTGTCCTATGATTCAGCTTTCCTACTCCTAACTAGTTGCTCAAGAGAAATGAAAGCACAGTTTTACAGAGTTTCACCCAAAAATGTTCATAAAATCTTTATTTATGATAAGTCCAAACTGGAAACAGCACAAATGTCTATCAAGAGGTAAGTGCAAAAATAAATTGTACTAAATTCATGATAGAACTCACTGCTCAGAAATGAAGGTGCTAAAGCTACAGCATAGGGAACATGGTCAATTATTTTGTGGCAGCACTGTATAGTGACAGATGGTAGCTGCACTTGGGCTGAGCACAGTCTAATATATAGAATTGTTGAATTACTATGCTGTACACTTGAAACTAATATCATATTGTACATCAGCTATACTTTAATTAAAAAAAAAAGTATTACCAAAAAAGTAGAATAAACTAGTGATACATAAACAACTTAGATGAATCTTTAAAAACAAAAACAAAAATATTATCCTGAGTTAAAGAACCCTTACACTATGGGTGGTTTCATTTACCTGAGTTTCTAGGAGTAGCAAACTAATACATTGTGACAGAAATCAGAACAGTGGTTATCTCAGAATTAGAGAGAGGCAGGGCGATGAAGAAAACAACTGAAAGGGGGCACAAGGGAACTTTCTGGGGGTTTGAAATGCTCTGTATCTTGCTTGGCATAGTGACTATATGGTTATTTACACTTATCAAATCTCATCAAACTATGCACTTAAAATTATTATCATTCCTACATGAAAATTAAAATAAACTGTCATTTTCCATTCAAATGTTTCAAGTCCTCGAGGGGAAAAATATTTCAATGATGTTTAAAGAAAGAAAAAAAAAACCATTTATAAAAATTCTGAATCTTTCAACACTTACATTGTCAAAGCAGACCATAAAGGAATGTGGTTATGGTATGAAAGGACCAAATAAAAGGACCAGGGATATTGCAGAGGTACTAAAAATTTATTTTAGATTTATTTCTATGTGTCTTACTATTAGTTTTAAACTTTTCTGAAGGTTTCTGGAGACTGAAAAGAAAGGACTCTATACCTCTCAGACAGCTAGCTGCCTGAGGAGAATGCCTGGGAAGGTGTGTGTCCACATAAGGAAAAGAAAGAGTCCTTCTGGCTCTGAGGCTGAAACAGCTTGTTCGGTAAGACCATCTACCAATTCCACTCCTCCCAAATCCTCCCCAGACCCCTGCACCCTGGAGGACTCCTACGTACTGTTGTGATGTCCTTAGGAGTCTACATAGATGCTTACAAGTGGTCAAGGAAATGAATTTTCCTCTGATCACAAACAATTACACTCAATCCTTTCACCATAATTTGTTTTTTCCTGAATCAAATCTTGTCTCATTATACCTTCTGAATTTTATAACCTATCTCTATTTTCTCATATTACCATTTTTTAATTTGTCTGAACCCCTTATCTAGATAATTTTATGATGACACCAATGATATCCTAGAAATTATTATATTCTCAATATTCTATCCAAGGACAATGGTAATCTCCAAGCTCAGAATAGCCCTCATAGTATATTTTTTTCTATTTTAACTCACCCTCATCTAATTCAGATCTCTACACATTACTTTCTTTTTATTATTTTTTATTTTTTTACCTCCCAGCTGCCTCTTCCCTGATAAATAGGTAAAAATTTTTATTCTTTTTTTCTTTCTATTTGCAGTTATTCCTTCATAGAGTCAATTCATTACTTTAAACTCAATACTTACTGATAAAGCCAATGTCCTTTTCAATTTATTCATATCAAGGTAATATGATGTGGATTTCCTTGAATTTTTGCATTTCTGAAAACAAAATGGAAAACAAAAATTATCTATTTACCAATTGTCAGTTTGCTTAATCTTTCCTTTGTTTCAAAGTTGCATCTTACAACATTGTTAACTAGTGTTTTTTAATAACTCATAGAACATTTTTCACTTTTTTAAATTCTAAAAATAATATCTTTTTATTATAGAAAAATTAAAAAATCAGAAAATCAAAATGATTCACTTTTATACAACATATATTATTGAGTAGCTACTATGTGCCAAGGATTTTTCTACATGATGAGATACAGCACTTGCCCAAATGGGACTTATCATTTGTTTCATTTATTATTTGTAATTTGCCTCCTCTCTTTCTTTCCTCGGTATGCTAACTAGAGGCTTATCTATTTCATTTATCTTCTCAAAGCCCCAGTTTTTTGTTTAATTGATTTCCTGTATTGATTGTTTTCACTTTCATTGATTTCTGCTCTAATTTTTATATCTTTTCTTCTACTTACTTTGGATTTAATTTGCTCTTCTTTTTTTCTGATTTCCGAGGTAGAAATTTAGATTATTGATTTTAGGCCTTTTTTAACTTCTAATATATATGTTTAACATAAATGTATTCACCATAAATTTCCCTCTAAACATTGCTCTTGCTGCATCAGACAAATTTAGATACATTATATTTTTATTTTTATTCAATTCAAAATATTTTTAAATTTATCATAAGACTTCTTCTGTGGCATATGTGTTATTTAGAAGCATGTCATTTAATTTCAATGTGTATGGGGATTTGTAGCTATCTTTCTGTTATTGATATACAGCTTAATTCCACTGTGGTCTGAGAATATACTTTTTGTGATTTCTATTCCTTTAAATTTATTAAGGTGATTTTTATGGATCAGAGTGTGGTCTGTCTTGATGAATGTTCCATATGAACTAATAAGAGTATGTATTTTGCTGATATTTTATGAAGTATTCTATAAATGTCAATTATATCCGTTGATTGACGGCACTGCTCACCTCAGCCATATCCTTATGATTTTCTGCCTGTTGGCTCTGTCAAGTACTGATAGAGGGGTATTGAAATTTCCAACTATCATAGTGAATTGCTATGTCTTCTTGGAGAATTAACCCCTTTATCATTATGAATTGTCCTTTTTTGTGGAACTTATCTTCTGTTGGGAGAAATAGATGATAGTCAAGGTAAGTAAATATCAGGATAATTTCAGGTAGAGTTAAAGATTGTCAAACACAGTAATCCAGGACAATATGGAAATGGGTAGGGAGACAGGGAGAGATGAAGGGTAATTAGAAAGGTTGGTAAGGAAAGGTCTCACGAGGAGTGATATTTGAATGTGAAGGTGGCTCTTTATGAAGGCATGGGCACATAGAACAGAAAGAGCAAAGGCCTTGAGAGAGAAGCAAACTTCATGAATTCAAACTACAGAAAGAAATGCCATGTACATGGAGCTTCGCAGGCATAGAAGATTGTGGTGTGAGTATAAAATACTTACACACCCCAGTGTCCGGGAACATTACTGTTAATAACACTCACACATTTACAAGTGCAATTTCTGTTTCTTTCAAACCACAGAAATGCACTCTGGCTGACGTAAATAGAGCATATATATATTGGTTATTTATGGAGACCTGAGAAAAGTGAAAGAATAAGTAAATAATTGTAGAAAAGACAGAACCCTGACAATTCAGGATGACGGTGTATCAGAAAGAGATGCAATTATTTTCAGCTGGACCCTAGTAGCATCAAATATCTACTGTATGTCATAAATTCACTTTTTTCCTCTGTATCCAGAATGGTATTAGCTATGTACTCTCCTTAGAAGACTTGAGAAACTGCTCGCATAAATCGCTTTCTATAAACCTAACTCGATTATAGATACTTGGTTAAGAAAAGATGAAAGGTGTGCTACTGAATAATTAATTTTCACAACATGGCTTAAGATACTCCTCTTTAAGATTTGGCTTAGAAGAACAGAATACCCTCATCATCCTACTACAACTTGGAAGATTATAGAAAATTAGTTCTCTTAAGAAAATTTGGCTAATCTAGAAAAAAAAAAAGAAATGGATTCAGGCAACATAATCACACTTGATTTGTATTTATATGTACACGTGACAATTTTCATTCAGACATAGATGGAAATTCACTAATTGACTATTTCATACACAAAAAAACAAATCTTCATTAGTTGATATTAATGTGTGTTCCAAGATTTTGATATCACACAAAACATATCAAAAAATATACATGTACCTGAGTCCACAATGCAGCCTTAATTATTTCCCTGAGGAATGACTGATATTGGATATTTGTAATTTTTTTTTTTTTAGATTTATTGGACAGAGAGAGAGAGAGATCACAAGTAGGCAGAGAGGCAGGCAGAGAGAGAGGAGGAAGCAGACTCCCTGTTGAGCAGAGAGCCCGATGTGGGGCTCGATCCCAGGACCCTGAGATCATGACCTGAGCCGAAGGCAGAGGCTTAACCCACTGAGCCACCCAGGTGCCCTGGATATTTGTATTTTAATTCCTCCAGAATTCGGTCTTACTGGTCAAGGAAGAAACTACTTGTTTCCCCACGATTACATTATTTCACTGTGGATATTTGATAGGTATCTGTTGTTTTATTTGAAGTCAAGCAAATTTAATTTTCATTTCTAAGGTTAGCAATAAAATGAAACACCTTATTCAAATATAATATGCTTTTTTTTTCTTAGAATAAATTGCCTGTTCATGTCTGTTCTCAGTTTTTCAATTAAAATAATCATCTTTCTATTGTCTTTTAAAAAACAGACTTTGATTTTTTAAAGATTTTTTTTTTTTTATTTGACAGACAGAGATCACAAGTAGGCAGAGAGGCAGGCAGAGAGAGAGGAAGGGAAGCAGGCTCCTCGCTGAGCAGGGAGTCCGTTGCGGGGCTAGATCCCAGGACCCTGGGATCATGACCTGAGCCGAAAGCAGAGGCTTTAACCCACTGAGCCACCCAGGCGCCCCCGACTTTCATTTTTAGAAGTTTTAGACTTGTAGGAAAATTAGAAGGATGGTACAGAGAGTTTCTACTCACACTACACCCATTTCTCTTCTTATTAATATCTTACATTATTATGGTACATTTGTTACAAATATTGAAGAAATATAGATATATAATTATTATTATTGACTAAAGTCCATAGTTTTCCATATCTCAAATTTTAACGTAATGCTCATTTTATGTTCCCAGATCCCACTCAGGATACCACACTACATTTATTTGTCATGTCTCTTTGAACTGGCACATTCAGTCTATCCTTTTGTTTTGATGACCTGGATAGTTTTGAGGAGTACAGGTCAGGTGTTTTGTGGGATATCCTCAATTGGAATTTATGTTTTCTCACTATCAGACACTAGTAATTTTTACCAGATTACTCCACTCTTAAGTTATTCTTCCCTCCCTATATAAATATTTTAAATATTTAATGTAAAAAAGAAGACCCACTATATGCTATTTATTTGGTCTATAATTTGCAAACATTTCGCCATTTGCTGTTTTCATTTAAATTTTATTATTGCTATTTTTATTGAATAGAAATTTTAAATATTTGGAGAGCTCCTTCTTTTGATGTTCTTTATGATAAGACTTCTAACCTGTAAAATTTTTACATTCACTTGTATTTTAATAATTTTATACTTTTCTCTCTCTATTTATTTAATCTATCCATTAAAATTATATCTGAAATGTATGCATTCTCTGCATTTGATTAATACTCTCCTCCTGGATGACCTTGACTTTCTTTTCTATCTGCTGATAGCATGAGTTTTCAAGATCAAACTCCAATTGGACATCTTATGTGTTTTCCTAAGTTACTTCCATTAGGTTTTAGGTACCATGCCCCTGTGTTCTGGTTGGTACTTACAACTTCAGTAGTACTTATCAAATCAATATTGCTTTTAAAAGCTATTCATCATTATGTCAGTCACTCCCTCTAAACTCTTGAGTCCTGGGAAGCAAAGGACATGTCTTATTCATTTTGTGCATTACATGATGCATAAAATCGTGTAGAAATTCCATAAATACTTATTGAATTGGATCATGTCCTTGTCCTTTACTCTTTTTTTATCTTTCATTTGAAAAAAAAGAAAGAAAGAAAGAAAAAAGTTCCCTAGTGCCAATAGAATATATTAAAGTGTGTCAGCCAAACTTCCTTACCTGATCCAAAACGACTTTCTAATTATTTTTCTGACTATTTCCCATTATGTGCATAATCCACAATGGGCTATCTGTGGGTCCCAAAACTCATAGAATTTTCTTACTCTAGTCTCAGCTGTTACCTGGTAAGTGTGAATATTGCTATAAATCTCTCAGAAAACAATTTGACAAATTTCATGAGTCTGGAAAGTTTCATTTCTTTTGTGCCTAGAATTTTTTCTTTTAAACTCTAACAAGGAAAAATAATCCTAATTATTGTAGGGGTAAAGGAAAATCTTTAGGCCAAATAAACAAGTGATTTATATATACAATAAATTTTCATTACGACTTTATTTATAATAATTTACAAAAACTAAGAAAAATAATGCTTCAGTGCTTATTGTTTACACAATTTAAATAGGCTTTAACTTTGATAAAACTTTAATTTTTTAACATTCCAATTTTCTTCTCTAAAAAGAACATCATCTAAAGTCATTCTGCTTTCCCCTTTGTTTTGGAACTTTGAGGAGATTATGAGGTCTTTTAAGTTGGCACTTCCAATGATCTTATTTACCATTAATCTCTTTTCTATGCAGAACCTAAGAGCCTGGGTGGCTCAGTCAGATAAGTGTCTGCCCTTGGCTCAGGTCATGATTCTGGGCTCCTGGATCTAGCCCTGCATTGGGCTCCTGCTCAGCAAAGAGTGCTTATTTTCTCCCACTGCTTATTCTCTCTCTCTCTTGCTCACTAACTCACTCTGTCTCTCAAATAAATTAATAAAATCTTAAAACAAAGAACCTAAATTACTCTGTCTTGAGCTCATTCTCTCTTTTAGTCCCTTGCTCTCCTATATAAAAGTGTTAGCTGCAAATCATTTTTTTAAAATCCTAAAGCTGTGAAAGATTTTTGCAGAAAACAATTGTCTTTCCTCTCCTCCCTATTGCATCCCACCCCCCAGATACAATCACATTCAGTTCTTCTAGTATATTTTTTCAGGTATCCACATTTACATTCTAAATAATAAATGTATTACTGTTTTGAGATTGTCAAGACAGAATCACGATTTATTTGATTGAGAAAGGTTAACGTAGTGAGAAGATAGTGAATTGTTTAATGGGAACTTATGAAGATGATCATACAAAACAGAAGACATAGCAGGATGCTCCCAGGTGAAGGCATGACTCTGCAGCATCTAGTACATAAAGCTGCCCATGATACTATCCTTGGCAGGTGAAGAGTCCACCAAGAGGTACAGGGACAATTTTATCTTCTTCTGGGAATAGCCTGTCCATTCATATGCAAGAAATGACTCACTATGAAGAGCTGGTATTGAAATATCAGCTCTGTGTGCCCTAGTGGTGCAGATACAGGGAGCAGGAGGGACTTATTACACATCAATTCGATGGTCAGCAACTTTTTGATCAGCAGCCTTCAAATGTCAGTATCAGGGGTGCCTGTGTGGCTCAATTGTTAAGCACTGCTTTCGGCTCAGGTCATGATCCCAGGGTCCAGGGATTCAGCCCTGCATCGGGCTCCCTGCTCTGCAGGGCGCGGGGGGGAGGGGGGCTGCTTCTCCCTCTCCACTCCCTCTGCTGTGTTCCCTCTCTTGCTCTGTCTCTCTCTCTGTCAAATAAATAAATAAAGTCTTTAAGAAAAATAAATGTAAGTATCAGTAAGTCTTAAGAAAAGAAACTCCTTTCCTTCTTGATATTTATCAACAGTATTGTTGGTTTTCTGAAGTTATGTAGGAAAAAGTGGTAGGAGGCTTTACTAATCTGTAGGCAGAGTTGTATTCAAAGCTTCATTTTCCAAAAGGAGCCTTCAATTTTCCTTCTAATGCCTGATAGCCCAAGCCAGAAGTCCCTGATTCAGTTTCATAAAGGAAAATAAAATCAAGTCCAGAAGGTGAGGGAACAAAGACTGGGAGCCCAACCAGATCTTTACATACAACCAAGCAAACTCTTAGTTTTTAGCCCCTGTCTCATTTCTACTCTCTGCAGTACCAGCGATTCCCGAGTCTGCAGTATCTGACTCTTAAAGGGATTCCAGAGGAGAAATCAATGATCTCCTCATTGGCACTTGAGGTTTGGTACCTCAAGTACCTAAGGACTGGGGTTAGTTTCTTTGTTCCCATTTACCAGTCTTCCATTTGCTTTCAATATCGTGCACGTTATAGCACTTTCATCAAAGGTGAAACTTCCGTTTCTTATTTTTGTGTAATATATATTGAAGTGGTTCTGGAGAATAGAGGTTTGGCATAATGTGATAATGTGATTCCTAATAAGAAATAGATATTTGGTTTCATCCCCATTTCTGGCACAGAACTCCTAACCTCTGGAAATTCCCGAGTGATGACAGAATAAAGATATCTTGCTATGTGAATGAGGTGACTTTTGGAAAGCACCTAAGAATGAGGACCGGTTGCTTGGAGAATCAACCATTCAGTCCCACGGTTTTGACCTCTGGGGAAGAGAGAGCAGCTATAGACTGAATCAATCATCGATGACCAATGATGTAATCAATCATACCTATGTCACGATGCCTCCTTAGAAACTCCCCCAAAAAAAGACTGGAAATGTTCCACATTGGTGAACACATGGAAATTTGAAAAAGTGGTTTGTTTAGAGAGAGCATGGAAACTCAACACGTTTTCCACATAACTGACCATATACATCTTTTCCTTCATGGTGTTATTCAGTTATATTTTTTTAAATAATAAAGTAGTGGTTCTTTTATAATAAAGCTACTTTAGCAATTTAGTCAAAATCAAGGAGAGAGTTATTGGACCCTTTAATATGTGGTGGATTGGTCAGAATCCCATGTGACAACCTGGACTTTCAGATGGTATCTGAAGTAGAAGAGGGGACAGTCTTGTAGGACAGAGCCCAACCTGTGGGACCTGACACTGTCATCAGGTAGATAGTGTCAGAATTGAGTTAAATTGTAGGACACCCAACAAATGTCTGAGAAGTGCTTGGTGGATGGTGTGGGACGTGCACCCCCAACCTTTGTCAACACACACACACATTGGAATTAGTGACCAGACCCTTTACATAAACTTTACCTTGCCAACTTTAATCAGAAGTTGGCACAGCTATGTTTAGACATGTGGATACTGAGTCTGAGATTTCCATCTAGACAAAGTAGACATAATACCTCAGTAGCCTGGGGATCTGGTTATCAGAAGCCCTGAAATGCAGCCAGACTTTTCACAGCCACAGGCTGCAATAAGAATATCAGATGAGAAATGCAAAGAAAATTAAAAGCTTCTCTTTTTTCTCTCTTCTAATAGTCCTTCCTAAATAATGTGGGATATGGATTTTTATAATGGGGTTGAATTGATAAAGATGAAAAAAATAAAGTCTTGATTGAAACTCAGATGATATATTACTAGGAAAAATGTTTTACTCCATTCAGCTGGGGTTTAGAAGTCACATTGTCTGTTCATGCCAGTGGGTATTAAGAGTTCAATAAAGTTTTCTTAGAGTCTTCAAGACTAATTGTTCTCTATCTTTTTTTCATTATCCTGGGACCTGCAGAGAGCTCTCAACCGCTAATGGAGAGAAGACCCCAGGGTCTATAAGTAATGCATTCATAAGAAATCAGGTTCATTAAGGCTATGGAAAAATGTGGGAAAATGCTTTAGAAGAATGACAAAGAAAGAAGTCAGAATAAGCTACATAATAAGATATTATTATATACAAGAAGACCTGAAGTAAACATACCAACATGCTGGACAGTAATTATATTTTGGTGATGTCAAATAATGTTTTGTCATCCCATTATTTTCCATATTTTTGAAATTATCTTTAATCGGTACATATGACTTGTAATCTGCACATTATTTTTATAAAGGGTCTAATTTTACAATATATTTTGAGGACTGACTCATATGTAACTTCCCCTCTGCTTTTCTCCTAATATCCTCAGTTGAAATAAAGTTTTGCTCCTTTTAAAATCTACAAATTTGTTTTGGTATAGCTTCTATGTGACTTATCACTTACTGCCTTGTGTTTTAATTAGCTGTTTTTTTTTTTTTTAACTCCCTTTCCACTTAAGAGTGGGAATTTAGTAGCATGTGTGTTAGCTACATTCTCCAAGGCTCCAAGCAGTGTTAGCATAGAGTGGTTACTCAGACACAAGTATAGATGAGCGAATGAACTGCCTTGCTGGGCTCCGCAGCCATTCTGCTAACTTGTTGGACCCTCCATGAGCACATTGCCTAAAACCGATTTTCCTTCCAAAGCATCATGCAGTGAGAGCTTCCCATTACAAAACTCACCAGATATATTACATCCTGAAGGTAGGGATTTTTTCCCATTTGCTTTTATCAAATGTTTATCCTCTTTTATCCTTGTCTGTTGCCATGGTAGCAGCGCAAGACGGGGCTGAGCAAATCATAAGCATTCTTACACACGCAGACTGATTCCTAAAGTGGTGGCAGCTTGCTCATGGTGCCGAATGGGTGTTTTCACTTGTCCTGGACTGCCCTTTTCTTCAAGGCCAGATGTCTCACTGCCTTCGTGGAGATGCTTGTCTTTTAAAGCTGTAAATCAGCAATCAAGTAGAAAGATGCATGGAGCATCTGTTAAATTCCTGAGTGCATTTGTTTTGCTCTTTTTAGGCACTGCAATAATTCTACTTTTTGGTTTTATATTAAATTCACAAGTTCTTTCCTTTATTTAAACTCCCTGCATGGGAAAAGTAGCTGCTTCTACATTTCCTAAGAGGAAGATAGTTACATAGTAACATAACACTCAGGGTCCTCCTGTCTAACCTCTTATGTCTCCCAAAAGGACCGTACTCTTCATAACCAGATATATACCCATTGTTTTCCTTAAATTTTCTCGAGAAAACAGTACTACAGCCATCCTAATATGTTATCCTTGTGATATGTTCCTAATGTCTTTTGTTTTGTATTTTTCTTCTTTCTTGTTCAGCTTATTGAAAATGGGTGATTGTAAAAGTTAAGAATCAAGGATCATAGAATGCTCTGTGATAAAAAGGACCTCAGAGAATACCTATTGCAACATTTTCATTTTATTTGTGTGAAAATTGAGGCATAGAGAGGAAAAGTTAACTTCCGAAGGCCATGCAGTGATTTAAAGGCATATCATTTTATAACTAGAATGATCTGATTTCTAACCTAGAGCTACTCCTTATGACCTGATATCAACATGAGTTTTAAGCAAAGAAATTGGATCTGTTTTAAATATTAATAACAGCAACTACAAAGCCTTCAATATTAAGGAGATCTGAGAGTTTGTCATGAGAAATGTCGGGTAGGTTTGGGCTTGGAGAGAATTATACCAAATTCTTCACAGTCCCCAAATGTGCCATATTCTCCTATGTCTCTTTGCCATTTCTTGGGACACCCTTCTTCTTTTTCACTACTAGTCACTATCATTTGTTTTTTGCACATCAAGTCAAAATCCAAAATCTCTCTGTGATGTGCTTTTGCTGAGCTCCTACATACCCACCTGGTTCCTTTCCTCTAAACTCTCTTCTCTATTGTGGCAGCACTTGATCATCATGGCATCTTTCATACACCCATTTTGTCAAACGTGTATTGAGAACCTACTGTGTCCTCCCCTGAGTTGTAGGTGCTATGGATACCATAAACCATAATAAATAAAGAAAAAAATCATTGTATTCAAAGAAATTTCTCTTTAGTTCATAGCCCAGGTTTATCTGTTTCTGACATTAGATTGTGAGATTTTTCGGGACAGCAAATGAACTTTGTACATTATTATATTCTCAAAGTGTAGTATAGTACTTGGAATTTAATGACTATTTACTGAAAGAACCAGTGAGTGAATAAATCAGGTACCGGATGTAAAGAACCATAAAATGCAGACAATGAAAATGTTGATACATTCTGAAGTAGTTTTAGATAATATCACTGGCCATTGGAAACTATAATTTTGTATTATAAGTGCAAGGAGTATTGGAAAAGAAATAAAAGAGATGGAAGAATTCAAGGCAGAGGGAAAACATGAAGGCCAGAACAGAGAGGCTTGAGTTCAAATTGAGATCCATAGATACAAATGACAGCAGTCAATACTTTTAGAGAGATGACGATAGAAAGGTGGATTAGAATAATTGGAGAAGAAATGGTAATATTTATTTTGGTAGCATTTTCATGTAAATTATTTCATTTGCAATAGGAAAGTGCCTGGCTTGTTTAGGTATAATGGATAAAAATAAATAAAGTCCCCCCCTTTTTTTAATCAGTATTTTAAGATATGCCTTCTAAAGAGGCTTATGTTTGGCCTTTCTAGTCACTCACTCAATTTATTTCTGTTAGTCTACAAAGATCAACCTACTGATAGATCACTCATTCAATAGGCAGGTATGCTATGTGAATTATTTTTTCCAGGATTCTGTATATGTCAGTGCTGATCATCCACTTGATGTTGCTCCCAATTAACTTTTTGCCAGGAGTCCGAATTTGGGAGAGAATTATAGGCATATTCCATGACCAACAAAAGAACATAAAATCAACTGACCACCCAGGGAAAGAAACCAGACTAGGTATATGATGGATGGAGAGAAATAAGAAAAAATATATAAAACCAAAAAGAATTAAGAAAAATAATCAACAGTCTTGTGTTAGATAGAGGGATACTTATTTTTTCTCCTACTTCATTTTTCCCCTAATTTAGAGCATGAATATAGAAGAGAAACTTCATTAGGACACAAAGTTTCTCAGATCCTTTTATATCCAAGGACCATAAATATAGCCAAGATCTTTTAACATTGCCTGAATTTATGTCCATTTGCTCTTTTCCTTGGATGAGGTCTAAGAATTTATATAAGAGATTGAAATAAGAGAGGGTTATGTTTTTTACAGTGTATTCATAGAATCCTCATACTATAACTAGTTACCAGAACTTAAATATAAAAGTTGCATGCACATGCATACCAAAAGCAGCCACCATTAGCAACTCAAAAAGGTAAGATGGTGATTGTATACTTTATCATGTAACATTTAAAGCAATTAAACTATAATCATTTTATGTGTGGTTCGAGGGTAACTCTTAGACAGCACACTGTAGCAGGATATATTATATAAGTAACTGACCCAGACCCAAAGCACTCATTTTTGAGGGAAAAAAAAATGCTTCTTATTGTTATGCTGAAAAGAAATAAAAAAAATAATAAAATAAAAAAATGCTTCAAATGCATAAGAGAACAAATTAAATTATCTGAACTGAATATCTTTAAAACCTTAAATGTCAATACACATGTCTGAAAGTGGAAGAGTAGGGTAATTTTCTCTCTTAAAAAAGGTAAGATTCAACAACAATTATTCACATAAGACTAATAATTTAAGGGGAAAATTCTATCTTAATGTAGCTTCAACTATGGGAAAGCTCCAAATGACTTTGCCTACGGTTTCACTCTTTAAATTTATGTTATCAAGAGAAAAACAGATTGAGGCATATCCTTAGCTTTAGCAAGGATCAATCCCAATACCAGACTTAGTAACAAATTTAATATGTTGTTTTTTCAGTAATTCTTTTTAAAATTAATGCTACATGGAAATAAATTATTAAAACACAATTGTAGTAAAGTCTTGGTTATTCAAACTGAATTTCTTACCTTATGATTTATTTGTTGGAAAGTATTAGTCCTATAATAATTTTCCCTAGTGCTCGAAATCCTTTGAGCCATTCCCTCTTCAGATGACAATGACTTGAAAATTAAAACCAATTTTGGTCTAAGTTCAATGTAATTTGAAAAATAATCTGAATCTAAAGAAGTCATGTTATGCTCTGTAAACACCACATATACAAATACGTGTGTGTACACGCACACACACACACACACACACACACTCAAAAGCCCCACATACTATGGAAAGAGAAAGGAACACAAATATTTTCCTCTCGCAATGCTTTTTTGCAACACTAACTAAGCCCCTGTAAACTATGTTGATTTACAGCAGAGTAGAAAAAGGGTTTGGTAGTCCTAAATTAAGGAGTAGGTAATGCTAAGATAAGGAGAATACAAATAATGAAAATAAAATAAAAAATGTAGGGTTAAGAGAAAGAAAGATGATGGAGAAATGTCAAATCTAAAACTTGAGGATAAATAGTGTTTCTATCTCAATTCTCTACTCATAAAATTGAAGAGTGATATAATAACTTGAAATGGAAGACCGTGAGATTATCCTCTTTTTATCTTTCTTTTTTTAATCTACTACCCTCCCTTAATCTTCTCTCTTATCTACCAAAATCACAGATAATTTGGAATTTCCTTTACCTCTTTTTATGGCATAGAGATGAACTTTTATTTTTTTTTTATTTTTTATTTTCCTTTAAAGATTTTATTTATTTATCTGACAGACAGAGATCACAAGTAGGCAGAGAGGCAGACAGAGAGAGAGGGGGAAGCAGGCTCCCCGCTGAGCAGAGAGCCCAATGCGGGGCTCCATCCCAGGGTCCTGGGATCACGACCTGAGCTGAAGGCAGAGGCTTAACCCACTGAGCCACCCAGGCGCCCAAGAGATGAACTTTTAAAACAAGAATATCGGGCGCCTGGGTGGCTCAGTGGGTTAAGCCTCTGGCTTCGGCTCAGGTCGTGATCCCGGGATCCTGGGATCCTGGGATCCTGGGATCGAGCCCCACATCAGGCTCTCTGCTCAGCAGGGAGCCTGCTTCCCTTCCTCTCTCTCTGTCTGCCTCTCTGCCTACTTGTGATCTCTGTCTGTCAAATAAATAAATAAAATCTTAACAAAAAACAAACAAACAAGAATATCATAGGTGACATCTCACAAATGAATATGCTGTCTCCTTGGCCATAAGGCAGTTTCAGTCTTCAGGATAGAGCACAAGGCTATGAAGGTCAAGGTTATAGCTACTACCCATAGATGGGGAAACAGCCAAATGTCTCTTTTGTCCCAGACATTATTCTGGATACTAGAGTAAAATAAAAGGTAAAAATAAGTCCCAGGAAACTTGGTAAAAATAAACTTGAAAATTACAGGTGAACTGTTTGTTGCTCCGGCTTAGTGGTGACATCTGACACATCACTCACACGTCATTGACGAGAACTGATCACTCAGCCACATGAATTTGCAAGAGTCATAAGAGATCATATGAATCACAGAACAATTATGTCACACTGCCAGTGAACCCAAAATGTCACCTGTGTATTCCAAGGACAGAATTCAGATCAACATTTTGAAAATGCACTGAATAAAGTCAACCACAACCAACACAAACAAATTAAAAACGTAAGATTATATCCTAACAATTGATGATTTGCTATTTGTTTGGAGGAAGAGAAAGAAGATGACCTTTTCAGTTCTGTCACATTTAACATTACTCATGTACATTTCATTAGTAATATACAGTTCTCAAGACTAGTCATTAAGGGTGTGAATAGAAATAACCCACAGAATCAAAGCAGCAGAGCATGAGAAGGATCATAAAAATCATATTTGCATTCTGGGGAGAGGAAGACACTTACAATATAATGGGAATCTGACTTGACAGGCAAATATTCCTTAAATCACTGATAAATTTCTCATTAATCCAACAGTTTGTGTCACTGCATGGGAATCTTTAGTGAGTCATAGTTCTCTTAAAATAATGCTGAAGTGAAGTACATTATATCATAGAAATGTTCTAAGACCTCTCATTTTATCTGTGGCCTCTTTGTGAACAGATATTCAGACAATGCTGGAACGTCAGAGAGACTGGTCTCAGTGTCTCATAACGATAATTCCAGAAAACGTTCTCCATGAAACTTACAGGGGAATCTATCTCAGCTTCTTTATACATTACTAACAGTCTGATGTACTTTTGTGGGATGAATGAGGCAAACTGAGGTTTAAGTCACAGCTCTTCTGGCAAGTTACTTAACCTCCCTCAACCTAACTTTTCTCATACGTAATATAAGGATAGTGATAATTATCTTTTAAAAATGTAATGTGTTGGGGCGCCTGGGTGGCTCAATGGGTTAAAGCCTCTGCTTTTGGCTCAGGTCATGATCCCAGGGTCCTGGGATCGAGCCCCGCATTGGGCTCTCTGCTCAGCGGGGAGCCTGCTTCCCCCTCTCTCTCTGCCTGCCTCTCTGCCTACTTGTGATCTCTGTCAAAGAAATAAATAAAATCTTAAAAAAAAGTAATGTGTTAAATCATGAAATATATTTAAAGTATGTAGCCAGGTGCCTACATACTACAGATCCATTATCTTACAATGCAATTCTGAAATTCAAAAGCTCTGGAAAACAGACATTTTTGTTTTGTTTTATTTTGGTTTCAGTTGCCTACTTAGTAGCAAAACCTGACTTGACCTGCACAGTTTGGTCAGCAAAACCTGATCTCAGTAGAGCTGAGACTACTTACAGTCTGTTTATCCTCCTTAGTGTGAATTCTCATTTTTACCAGAGAAATATTATGTTTGATCTTGGACTGCTGGCATTGTTATGTAAAATATAATGTTGTCATGTATTATCATCGTGAAATCCCGGGGGTTCTGCAAAGGACCATGGGCCTTTATAAGACAGCCCTAACAACTGTAGAACTAGCAAGCAGACAACTGGGGAGTCATCTGTCCTTGGTTCGGAGTTTCTGTTTAGGCTGTGTCAGTGGTCTGACAGCAGTGCTAAAAACAGCCTGGAAGAGGGAGTTCAAGGAACCAGTTTTGTGTACTGTAAGTTTGAGTAAGGTCAGGAAACCCATAATCACAGAGACAAGAGAGGAACCCTTGGCCTCGAAGGAGAATAGGATAGTACATGTTTTATTTACTACTTTGATAACTTAGTTTATTATTTTAAATATTTAGATATTTCGATATATAGATATAGATACAAATATTTAGATATTTAAATATTTAGATATAATGGAAGGTGAGCACTCACATGTACTTTTAGCACAGACTCTACAAATCTGTTGGGAGTGGATCTGAACAGTGACTAAAAGTGTTCCCTTGCATCAGTCATGTAGTAAGTTACTGCTAAAACAAAGAATGTGAGGGTGCTTTCCATATTCTAAGACACAGTATTGTTTGTTTCCCTTGATGCTGATCCCAGATGCCTATCCACTTTAGGTTAGAGGTGTTTAATGACTTTAGTGGGTATACAATAAATGTTATTCTTCATATATAAATATCTTTCAAGCAGGAAATAATAAATAATAAGACTTTCTCTTCTTCTGGAAATGATGCCTTCTGCAGCCGTTTGGACTATAAGCACACAAGCATGAAAGTGAAGCCAAACATTCTAAAAATAGTAGAGTAAAATAGGAACCCCCCCCAAAAAAAAACCCACCTTAGATCTTTAATTTAATCAATCATGTTAAACTCTCTACCACACAATCTTACTTAAGCCATTGTTGCTGGGTTACTAGCAACTGAACTTAACCTAATTGATTAACAAGAAGGCCACTCTTGACTTAATACAAAGAACATACCAAAATAGTGGGGTTTTCCTTTGAAAATGTTCAAGCAAGGACTGGTGAACCATATTTAGGATGTCGTAGAAGGAGTTCCTGTATTAGGGAGGACATGGACGAGAGCAACTCTAATTTCATGGACTCAAAAAGTAGGATTGTGTTGTTGTTTTGTTGTCATCGTTTCATTTAGGTTGGTTGGTTGGTTGGTCTTTAAATGATGAATATAAGTATAATCTATATCTGGGTAAGGGGGAATCTATACTTCATCCTTCAAAGTGGCATTTTAGAAATTATCACTGATGGTATAGAAAAATAAATGTTTCATTTTTTAAAGTGAGAATGTGCTTTTTAAATCAAATTAAAATGACCACTTCTTGGGACGTGGGTGGCTCAGTCAGTTAGGCCTCTGCCTTCGGCTCAAGTCATGATCCCAGGGTCCTGGGATCAAGTCCTGCATCGGGATCCTTGCTCAGTAGGTAGCCTGCTTCTACCTCTCTCTCTCTGCCTGCTGCTCCCACTGCTTGTGCACTCTCTCCCTCTCTTTCACTCAAATAAATAAATAGTTTTTTTTTTTAAATGAGCACTTCTTTAAAGTCATTGGTCTCTATGAAGTCCATCCTACTCAAGCAGAATAGATGAATGCTCTAATTCATTAAGTTCAAAACCTCAGCACTTACCCCAAGTATGAGTACACAGTAGACAGACAATAAGTGTTTATTGAAGTGGTTTTTATTTCTATTGTAATCCTGCTTCAAGTACTCTGACAAGAAATTATGTTTGCTTCTTACTTTTAAATACCCAATTTCACTGAACTGATGCTCATAATATTCACATAATGTAATATGAATTTTATCAAATTTTGATTATTGCTTTTAGTTTTTGTCAAAGGTCATATCAGAAACTGCCATATGAAATCAATTACTGCATTTATGGTAAAGATGTTGTCAAAGATATTTCTGATTGCATTTCTTTCACGTCCTCTATTCAATAACTTGTGACAAATTATTTTTTTTTAAGATTTTATTTACTTATTTGACAGAGAGAGAGATCACAAGTAGACAGAGAGGCAGGCAGAGAGAAAAGGGGAAGTAGTCTCCCTGCTGAGGAGAAAGCCCGATGCGGGGCTTGATCCCAGGACCCTGAGATCATGACCTGAGCTGAAGGCAGAGGCTTAACCTGCTGAGCCACCCAGGTGCCCCTGTGACAAATTATTTTTAGAATTTCAGGGTTAGGAAAATCCTTTCTTCTGGAGAGCTATTATCCTTCTTACTTTTTAATATTGCACATTTGTTTGTGAATGAATAAAAGAACTATATAACAACTGATCACTGCTTTGTGAAGGGATATCTATGTCAACTTAGAGATGATATTAAGACAATGATAAACTCTCTATTAGTTTTTATTGTCATTGTATTTTTATTTGTGTTTCCCTTGATCTTGAATTTTGATTTATGTTTATATTTTGCCAAATATTTGTATGTGTTTTTCGGTTTCAGTTCACCTGATATGTTTCATAGAAAGGAAGTAGGGCAGAAAATTGAAATATATAAGTAAGGATGAATAAAAGCAATTTTTTCTGTAATTTTCAGCAATGGATTTGCTGGCATTCTGACACACATAATTATATACAAAATAACTTGTGTTGAATTTAAGGCTCAACATATGGGTTTCATTTATTACATATTTATCATTGTATTGCTCCTTTTGCTAAGGAAATTAACTTGTAATTCTTAGAATTCAGAAAAGGAAGTGATAAAAAAATCTCAAAACAAGCAGAGAAAATATTTTTTTGTGATTAATCCTTAAGTAGCAATAACTAATAGCTTTTGAGTGCTTATTATACTCCAATCACCAATCTAAATTCCTTTTGTATATTAATTCATTTGTAAGGTAAAAAATATTATTTTCATTTTCAGATGAAAAGATTTAGGCCCACAAATGTGAAGTAGATTTCCTGAGATCAGAAAGCTAGAGGGTGTTGAAATTGGAATTCAAAATCAGGCAGTCTAAGACCAGAGTTTAGACTACCCCCAATGAGATACTTTTATTCATTCAAAAATTATTTGTTGATGGCCTACTATGTTCCATGTGTAAAAGCAGGCACTAGCAACATACCACTGAACAATAATCTACAGCTGAAAAATGACAAAATTATTTATATTTTGCAGATTCAGTATCACTCCTAGTCTATAACTATGTCTATCCAAATGCAGGCTAAAATTTAGAAACAAGAAAATAACATCCATTAGATGTACGATGGAGATTTTCAGATTTTAGGTATGTGTTTGATTCAGAACAGGTATGAGCACACACCATACGTAAGTTTAAAGAATGCAGTCAACATGTTTTGCAAATAAAACTTTTCTTTTTGGGTCTAATAATGAACATGATGTTACTTTTTTTTGGGTCAGCCTGCTTTGTTGGTCTTAGATGAGTGCGCTTGCTTTGATTGTTTTTTTTGCCCTCATTTAATATATTTTTTCTATAGTACTCTCTCCAATTACATGCTAAGCTACCAGAAGGCAGAGGCCCTTAGTTTGAGACAATCCCAACCCATGGCCCCAGTGGCTGCTTGGATAATAAGTTTAAATGTGACTTGTGTAAACCAGCAAAGGTTAAAAGGAAAAACTTTTTTCTTTTCTTTTTTTTTTTTCCCCCAGACTGATGGCAACTCAGTGATCATACAGATTTAACAGTTAATATAAAAACAAAACAAAACTTCCCTTATGAAGATGCAATAAGTGACCCAGTGCCACAGGGACAGCTTTGAAAATCAGTTACCTGAGATAAACCCTCAAAAGATAAACTTGTTTATTTTGAAAAGAATATAGTAGGGGTGGGTTTGTTTCTTTTTCTGTCAGATATTCACATCATTTGAAAACTATTAATGAGCAACCAACAGTCCTAACAGTAATGTTCAAAATATTTCATGAAACCAGCCAGAAGTCCATATTGAACACTAAAACACCATATAGGGATTTTCCCCCCTATCAAGGCATTAGTAGGGAATATAACTCAATAAATTGTATATTCACAGCTTTCAATAATTTATTGGATCTAATGTTGACAAGACAGGAATGAGCTGGAATTAGGTCCTCAATTTGAATAACTCAATGGCTGTCTTGGTACACTAACCAATAGTCCTAATGATGTCTGCAGGCTGGAAGATTGCATTCCCACCTCATCTGGTGTTATATTTAGTAAAGACATCGTTGACTGAGTTGGTTGAGATAGAAATAAAAAGATGCATAGATCCAAATCATATATGCTTTCCGTGAGTTTTCTGCATAAAACAAACAATGATCTAGCAAAAAACCCACATTGTAATAGTCTAAAGATGATACCAGGACCTACTATTGCCCAACCATTAGCACATGCTTTCTACTGGGTCACATATAAATGCACACCAGGCAGTTGCTTCCATAGCACTCAGGGATTCTCTCACAAATTTTGCCCTTAGAAGCTGCCAACTCCCTCTTCAAAAGAAACCCAAAAAAACCAAAAAAAAAAAAAAACAAACCAAAAAACCCTGGGATACTCATCAATTTTGGAAAAAGTCCATAATTGACAGTCAGGTTGAAGAAATGTCATTCAATTCCCTCTTCCTGACATTCTTTGGTACTAATTGCATTTCCTGAATATTAAATAGAGATTTCCTCCATATGAGAGCAATTATAGAACTTGTTAAAAACACGCAAGTGGCTTGTAAAAGCAATGCACACATTAAAGGCAACTTCCTAGAAGGACTTTGGAAAGGTCTTCTGAAAACATCAGGAGATGAGCAGGTAATGAAAATGCACAGGATCTTTGATGATTATGCTGTTTGCTAGAGAATGGTATCAAGTAGAAGGCAAAACAATGTCAGAGCGAACATTAGTTACTGAAGTCTGAAAACAACTTCACTGTAGCTATGAGGAAGTTACTCATTCAAGTCCCATAACACAACATGATCAGAGAGCCTTAGGGTATTGAGGGAATAAAAAATGAAGCAGAGTAATTAACAAGTCTCCTTACCAGATGAGAAGTTTTGTGTAACTGTTGCAAAAATTAAATTCACATCTATATATCTAAAGTACATTTTTGCAAAAGGCAGAATTGAATACTTTATTCATTTCTTTATTCAAAAAATACTGCCTACCCCTGTGATCATTTTATGATATAGATTGGGAAATAATCAATGTTTTAAAAAAATGATACATGTGCTTTGAATCCAGACAGATCTAGGCTCCTGTCATAGCTCTGCTGCTTACTAAGAGTTGATCTTGAGTACATGTAAGTTATTGGCCCCAGTACTTCATCTGTCTCTGTATCCATCCCCTGGGTAGAGTTATATTTTCTCCCACTAGAGGTAAAATATTTCACTCTGTCCCACTGTTACCAGGCTATGACATGTGTCCTGTTTCTGTCAATGAAATATGAGCAGCTATGAGACAAGCCAAGATTTGACATGTGTTTGCATGGTTGGGCTTGCCCTCCTGTATTTCATTCATCATCATGGGAACATGCCCTGCTAGTCCACTGGTCAAGAGTAGGCAATATGGAACAAAACTGGATTTAGCCTACAACTTAGTCAAGCCCAGCCTAGATCAATTGATTCCCAGGTAGTCCCCAGGTAACTAGCAGATGCATGAGAGAAAAGAAATCATTATTTTAAGGCACTGGAAATTTGAAGTTCATTATGTAGCAGTAGTAGCCAATACAGCATGTAACACAATCATTCCTCTCATAGTTCACATTTGTGAATTGACATTTTCAAAAAGTATGTAATATACAAGATTGCTATGAGGACTATCAATATTTTAAAGGCCTAAGTGCAAACATTAAGACATCAGTTGCATTTCCATATACTAATAATAAACATGTGGAACTAAAATTAAAAATTAAGTACCATTTAAGAGTGCCTCAGTGGCTCAGTCCATTAAGCGTCTGTCTCTTGATTTCAGCTCAGGTCATGATCTCAGTGTTGTGAGATCGAGCCCAAGTTAGGCTCTGTGCTGGGAATGGAGTCTTCTTAAGATTCTCTCTCTCTATCTCCCCCCTGCCCCCCCTGCCAAAAAATTAAACACCATTTATAGTTATTACAAAAAAATATGAAACATATAGGTGTAAATTTATCAAATGTATAGGACTTGTACAATTAAAATGACACAATACTGATGACAGAAATCAAAGATATAATTAAATAGAGGCATATTATATTCATATATTGGAAGACTAAACATGCTAAAGATGTCAGTTTCCCCCAAATTAATATACAGATTTTACATAATTTCTATCAATTCCCAGAAAGATTTTTTATAGCTATAGACAAGATTATTCTAAACTATAAATATATATACTTAATATATATTTAATATATATATTCTAAACTATAAATATATGTATATTTAAATTTAGACATATAAAATCTTTGAAAAGGAAGAATAAGATGGTAAAAATCTGTCAACCTGATTTTAAGACGTATTAATTACATAGCTATAGCATTAAGACTGTGCAGGGTTAGGTATCTAGATAAAGTGAACAAAATAGGGAATCCAAATATAGACCAACACGAATGTGCCCAACATATATATGACAAAAGTGCAAAAGCAATTGAAGAAAGGTAGGCTTTTCAGCAAATGGTGCTGGAGCAATTATAGGTCTATAAGCAAAAAAACACGAAAAACAAAGGAACAAACAAAAAAACAACACACCTTGACCCCAATCTCAAACTTTATACAAAAATTAACTTAAAGTAGACAATAGATTTACCTATAGGATGTATAATTATAATTTTTTAATAGGAAAAAAATCAGGATCTAGGTCTAGGAAAAGAATTCTTAGACTTGATACCAAAAGCACAATCTATATAAGGAAAAATTGGTAAATTGGACTTCATCAAAATTCAAATCTTTACTCTGAAAAAAAAATCTTGTTAAGAGGATGAAAAAGCAAGCTGTATATGTAGTATGAGAAAATTTTTGCAAACAGCATGTCTATTAAGACCAAAATGAGATTTCTCTATATACCTATCATTAATGGTTAAAATATCAGACAGTAGCAGCTCCAAATGACAGTAAGGACACAGGGAAAGTAGATAACCCACGCGCTGCTGTTGGGAATGTAGAAGGGAACCACCGCTCTGGAAAACAGCTTGGAAATTTCTTCAAAAAACTAAATGTGTGCTTAACATATGAACCAGCACACTTGGTCATTGATTCCAGAGAAATAATGATTTGTATTCACCAAAAACTGTGTACAAATGTTTGTAACAATGTCATTCATAATAGACAAGAACTAGGAATAACCCAGATGTCCTTTCAGCAGTAAATGAACAAACAGTTTGTGGTCCATCCCTACTATCAACTACTGTGAAGAATGGCTGTAATATGCAATGACCTGAATGAATCTCCAGAGAACTATAATGAGTTTAAAAAAAAAAAAAAGGCAATCCCCATGGGGCACCTGGGTGGCTCAGTGGGTTAAAGCCTCTGCTTTCAGCTCAGGTCATGATCCCAGGGTCCTGGGATCGAGCCCCGCATTGGGCTCTCTGCTCAGCGGGGAGCCTGCTTCTCTTCCTCTCTCTCTGCCTGCCTCTCTGCCTACCTGTGATCTCTGTCTGTCAAATAAATAAATATTAAAAAAAAAAGCAATTCCCAAAGTCATTTACCCTGTGATTCCATTTATGTAAAATTCTTGAAACAAAATATCACATGAGTGAAGAATGGATTAGTGGTCAGGGAAGGGGATGCTCAGGAAAGGAAGTTTAAGTAAAAGAGCAACCGGAGGAATCCCTCTGGTAATGGCACTGTTCTGTGTCTTGACTGCATCAATGACAATATCCTGGTGGTGATTTTGTTAAGATAATTTGTAAGATGTTACCATTGGGGGAAACTGAGTGAAGTGTATATGGGATCTCTCTGTAATATTTATGAAATGGTTCATAAGACTACAGTTTTCTCAGAATGAAAAGTTTAATTAAATATCTATTTAAAATGTGAGAGTAAATGATACCTTGTAAGCTTTCTCAAAACCTTAGTAAATGCAACATAACAATTTTTCTCAAAAAGGTTTTTTTTTTCTTCTTCAATTTTAAATGGTTTGTCCAGGTGCTGAAAAATCTGAGGCTTTTTTTGTTTTTGTTTTTTGGGGTGATTATTATTATTGTTTTTTTGCCAAAGAGAGATGCATCATCTCATTAGGCCATTGTTAGCCTAGTGGACATGTGCTGAAACCGACATGCGTAGCCAGTGGAAATCCCATGTTCCAAGGCTCTAACGTGCCACCGGCATTTCCTGGGCTCACTCACTGTCAGGAACACTGCTTCTTTGGGCTCGTTTCCACTCTGAAGGGGGGGTCACAGATCTGCATTTTTTTCCAATGTTGCATCAAGGACTCTAACACATTCAGGGTTTGCTGAAGAGAAAGTTGTCATTTAAGACAAATTAATGACTTTTTCCACTCCAAAGTAATTGGAATTTAGATAAAGTAAGAAACTGTCTTTGTGTGAGTTGTATTAAGGGATAGAAATCTCTGCTTAGGATATACTAAGTATCCAGTTAAATTTCTTTCCCCTTAAAGAATGGGATATCTTCAGGAAGTCCTTAAACAAGAACATATATTCCTAACAGCCTGAAATGATTTATCATATCAGGTTCATCATCAAAATGAGCTGATAGTATCTTTCCTAGCAGTCTCAGATTAAAGTAAAATTAACAACTTCATTTTAGACTCGTACCTTTTCATTGCCCTTGAAAGAGTCTTGAGCCAGAAATCTACATAATTGATCATATAGTTACAAATAAGTCCACAATCTTTTCCCCTCCTTCCATTTTTGAAGCATTTCTTTCAACTTTTTTTTTTTTGAGTATGAATTCCAAAGATTTTGCTTTACCATAATCTAATCTAGCCGATCTCTGACCAACTACAAGGTACTTTAAAGCCCTATTCTCAGAAAATAAAGCCCAGGGACGCCTGGGTGGCTCAGTTGGTTAAGCAACTGCCTTTGGCTCAGGTCATGATCCCAGCGTCCTGGGATCGAGTCCCACATCGGGCTCCTTGCTCGGCAGGGAGCCTACTTCTCCCTCTGCCTCTGCCTGCCACTCTGTCTGCCTGTGCTTGCTCTCTCTCCCTCTCTGACAAATAGATAAATTAAAAAATAAATAAATAAAGCCCAAAAGTTAGCTCCTGTTTAGTCCATATAGTCCATATGATGGATCAGCTTTTGCTAATTATCCTAGATGTAAGAATTTGAATAAGCCATTTACTTCTGTGGGCCTCGCTTTCCAAAAGTACAAAAATGGATTTTGATGACTATGCCAGACATTTTTATTCACCTCTTCACTGTCTGTTTTCCCAATATGGCTCTTATTTTGGCTACCTGTTTTGTGTGAGCTCCAATTAATTTTATGCAGGTGCACCAGACAGTGCCTTTCCAAATGCCCATGATGCTAACTTCTCACTTTCATCATGGAGCTTCCAATTTTTGTTGATCCTGTTCAGAATCCATACAGGTGTAGTAGAGAAAAAGCAGGGAGTTGATAACAACATGCATGGGGAAAATTCTAGCCAATGGGAAATAAAATACAGTGGATAAATCCTTCCTTCTTCTCCCCATGAGCAGTTAGTGCTGAGATACAGTCCATATTATTTCTTGAAAAACTATCAGAATGGACTGAGGAATGAATTGTACTTGGTGTCAGGGCTTCATAATGCTACTCTTATTACAGCCTTAATTCATTTTTTTTCTCTCACTTCCTGGGATTGCATGTCCTAATAAAGTCATAGCATATAAAATTTTAGCTCAGGCTCTGCTCTCCGAGGAACCTAGGTTAAAATGGTTGATAGGAGGAACAGTGATTTTAAAAAATCTCAGGATGAGATTTTCAGAGAAAGACTACTCATCAGTAGAATAGCAAAAATCTCAATCACTGTTGGCCTCACAGTGACTGAGGTTTTCATCTGAGATTAATTGGAATAAAGTACATATGGAAAGAGTGATAAAGGGATGTGCAGTGGATACGGCATGCAAGACATATGGGAACAATGATAAGTTTGAGGATTTCTAGTAGGCATTTAAACTTTTTTTAAAAATTACTTTGAAAGGGCCAATTAAAAAAAAATCTCTAGAAGTTATCTGCCACTAAAGGTAAACTGGAAGACAGAAAGTCTTTGACAGCAACTCATAAAATGCACTTCTTCTTTTTAAAATCCTCTCACGCCACCTTACTGACTTTAGACTAGCCTTCAAAGTCGGGTATCAGCAGTAGTGACATTAGTGATACAGTGATGAGCATAGCTGCCTTCCAAAGTTGGGTATTAGCAAATCCCAAGCAGGTAAATACAATTTTTGTTAACAAAAGAAATCCCTCACACAGTGAAGGAACTACATACACTGCCTATCTGTACTGCCAGGGACCACAAGCAGATGTAAAAGAGGGTTTTATGGGTTAGGAAAAAGGCCAAACTCTACATGGGCTAAGAAATAATGAGTCACTTATCATCACTTAGGACTTCAATGCTCTGGCAAGCACATGTTGAGGTTTTTGTTTTTTTTTCAATAACTTCTTGAAGCCCAGTTCTGAAGATAGTAATGATAAAAGACTCCCTGAAAATAATACTGAGAAAGTGATCAGTAGGCTCAGGGAAGTTGGCCATGTTATGATGAATTTACTAGATTGGACTTGAGAACATGCCACCTATCTATATTCCTTTGTTGGCCCAGGATGCACTCATCACTAAAATAAAAGATGAGATTTTATCTTCTTTGAAAATCTCAATATTGTTGGTCTTTGTAGCACCACAATGATAAATGCTGCCTTGGAACTGGACTCCCTGGTAACAATGTGGGTGATGGATACTGGAATGGTGAAGATCCAGTGGCTGTATGTAACTGTCAGTGATAAGATGAACACATTTACCATAATGGGCAGCAAAGCTAAGTGGCAATGAGGGCTCCTTGACCCACAGGAATCTGTGGTAATGAATAATAGAACATGGTATTCCTAAGAGTGAGAGAAATGAACAGCAAATCCAGGTGTTGTTAGACTTGATTAATAATAATAATCTGAAAGATATGCTGATAACCAAAGGCTAGTGTCAACTGCCAGAACGGAAACTGAAGTATTCCATCCAGTCTCTAATCTATCTGCATTCTAGATCCAAGTCTTCCAGTTGCACAATCCATTGATACAAGGTATTCTAAGTTATATCCTCTAATGGAAAGTATAAGTTGTTGGCCCTCACACCACCTACCATGAGGAATAGGACTCGTTGGTGTTTTTGTTTGTTTGTTTAATTTTGGAGGTAGTATATACTACTCTTGGGAGACAGTTCAGATCCATTTATATATATAGGGTGACATGGGAGACTTCTAGGTTGAAATAGGTATCAGACAAAGTGAGAGTTCTGCAGCAATATCAGGCTCTATTATAAGCAGCTCTACTGTTCAGGTCAGGTACTTCAGCCAAGCTAATGTTGCTAGAAGTGGTCTTGGTCAGCAAAAGAATCCCAGTGAAGAAACCCTAAGGTTCTTAAGCAAGGCTATGTATTCTGAGGCAAGAAACTACTCTATGTTTCAAGATGGGTCCTGGTACAATATTAGGCCCTGGGTAAATGTGATCATCTGATCTTGGTTTACCAAGTAATAGATCAACTGGTTGAGTAATATTGGCGCCATTGTGTCTTAGTTGGGTTATTATAATAAAATATCATAGGTTGAGTGAGTTAAACAATAGACATTTCTTTCTTACAGTTCTGGAGGCTAGGACAACCAAAGCAAAGGTACTGACAAATTCAGTTCCTAGTGAGAAAGCTCTCTTTTTGGCTTAGAGATGGCCACCTTCTTAATGTTTGCTCATGTGACCTTTCCTCAGTAGAAAAGAGATCTCTCCCATCTCCTCTTCTAATCCTTTCTGAGCACTAATCCTTTCTGAGGGAAACACCCTCATGAACTTTTCTAAACCTAAGTCCCAAAGGCCCCACCTCCAAATACTATCTCATTGGGTGTTAGGGTTTCAGCATATGAATTTGGAAGAAGCACAACATTCAGTCCTTACTAATCAGGCAGAGCCACAGTCCATAGCATGGAAGAAATTATATATTTGAGATTGGTCCTATGCACTTTCAAAAACAGGAATAAATTACATGAAGTAGTTCAGAATCCTATGTTCCGGTCACCATTACATCACTGCCTCTCTTCAGTTTATTGTTATAAACTTACTGGGGATTAACAAGAGCTAGCTGTTGAAGGATGAAAAAACTCACGGTGGTCTTTGATGTGAGAGCAGCTCCTGCTAGTATGTTCAAGTCCCTCTTATGAGGATAAGGAGTGTGGTAAAGAGAAATCCTCCGGTGGGTAAAGTTCTGAGGAATGTACTTGGTCATCTGTTTATATATAGAGAAAAGTGGTCTGAATTTCATATCCACATGAACTCCTGGGAAGCAACAAATAGTTTGATGGTCATTCAGTGACTTGGAGGAGTGAGATTCAGAAACTAGGGACAAAGAGGCCTAGAAAAGAAGTATGAAGAGGACACATGATAGTGAACCTAAAATATGTAAATTTTTGTGTCTCAAGGCAGAGGCTTGAAAAAAATGCATAGTGTAGAAGCATCTCTTAATAAGTAGAAGATAGGGTGATCCATCTTGTGGAGCTTAAGAAATCTTTCATGGCCATCTCAGTGGTAATGCAATGGTCCCATGGATCGAGTGACCACTTTGATATATTTGGAGACTATATATAAGTCCAATAGCATGGTCTTCCTCTAGCCAAGACTGATGTAGCTCTTGCCAATGAGGAATATCTAAGCTTCCAGCAGCAGAGACCAACAGTGAGCTCCCTGTATGTAACTATTCTTCAAGGAGACCAGCCAGCCACTTCATATTATGTTGAATGCATTGGACACTTACCATTCTGGGGGAGAAAAACGCAGTTATTTTCCATACCCAAACTGACATCTAGTTTGATTATTATATTTTTCCCCAGTCCAGTACTGGCATAAGAACAAACTTTAGAGGACTTACAGAATTTTTGATCTATTGGCATGGTATCATCCGTAATACTGACTCAGACCAATGGACTCATTTTGTAACAAAGGAATGTGACAGAAGATATATGACCAAAGAATTCATTGGTGTTGCCATTTGGATCCCACCCCACTTAACCCATAAAAAAATGGGTTTCGGGGCACCTGGGTGGCTTGGTGGGTTAAGCCTCTGCCTTCGGCTTGGGACATGGTCTCAGGGTCCTGGGATCGAGCCCCACATCAGGCCCTCTGCTCAGCAGGGAGCCTGCTTCCTCCTCTCTCTCTCTGCCTGCCTCTCTGCCTACTTGTGATATCTCTCTCTCTCTCTCTCTCTCTGTCAAATAAGTAAATAAAATATTTTTTTAAAAAATGGGTTTCTTCAAAGCATGGAATGACTTATGAAAGTCTCAGTTATGGCACTATTTCACAGACAAGAGCCTGTAGCATTTAGATGCTGGCCTAAGGATGAACTAAGCATACTACTGATTTAAGGTGCTGGATTAAATGGATCCAAAAACCAAGGGTAGAAATAAAATTCAAATTTCCTACCATTATAGCCAATGATCCAATTTTCTTTTTGGTTCTGACAACTTACAGGTTTATTTTCTATCTTAGGGGGCTATACCTTCACTATGCTGGTGAGCATCTTTAAGTCAAACTTTAAGCCATAACTCCTTCTCAGTCTTTTTGGGCTCTACTTTCCAGTAGAGCAACAAAGAAAAGAGTGAGGGAACTGGCAGAGGTAATTAGTCTTGACTACTGTGTGGAGGTAGGAAGGCTGCTACACAGATGTGGCAGGGAAGATTAAGAGTAGAACCCAAGGAATCATCAGAAATTAGTTAGTTCTTCCTTCACTAAGGGAAAGAGTGACTATGGGCTCAGAACCCTTTGTGTTGGAAATTCTGGATTATCCCACTTCAACTGGCTACAGTGTTGACTGGGGGTAGGAAAAACTAGAATGGTTGTTATTGGATATTGTAAATAGCATAATGCCTTGTGATCAGTTACAGCAGAATGGACTGTAGCTCGTTTCACGAACCTCTTCTTAGTTCTTTATAGAGATTAAATTGAAGAAAACTCTAGCTAATTGTACTTAGATCTCCTCTTTCAGGAAGGAAGTGAGACATCTTGTTCTCATGTCAGCAGAAGTCTTATGTTGACATGTGGAAGATGGATATGAAGGAAGATTTAAGCATATCCAATTGGTGCAAAAAAGAGTCTGTTCAGACACCTGTTGACATTATTTCTGACCCTCTCATCCTCTCTTGTCTCTGCTTTGATGGTTACGGAGCTCTGCATGGACTCTAATTGATTCATGTAGACCCACCTCTTGGGTTCTCACCTCTCCTCTGACCTTCCCTGTGGCCTCCAAAATATGATAAGTCCAAGACTCCCCTATTCATCTTTTACACATGACAACAAGGAAATACAGGGTATTAGTCTTTCAGGATGAACCACAGAGCAATGGGTTGTAGATAGGATCCTGCAGATAGATGGTTCTAAGGTTTAGTTTCAATCACTTCTTTGAGAATGGCCTTAGAGAATTGAGCAGTCATCTGTGTAAAGATTTCTGTTATCAACTTTCGCTTCATCCCTACTCTTTCTCCCTGGGATTGTTCTCCCTAAAATGTGCTCACAAAGCTTCCGCTTTCTAGGACACAAAGGCCAAGATACTGGATCAGATCAGTGGTCTTCAAAAGTTTTTCTCCATATATCTTAAAAGAAATTTAAAATGACTTATCATTTGTACATTTTAAAGTTGACTTCTAAATATTTTCATCAAAATAGTTGAAAAGATGTAATTTCTCCTATATTACCAAACAAATTTTGTCACTACATAAAATAGTTTTATACTTTGGAGTCATTTATTGATTCACCTACTACATTTTTTTTAATTTTTAATAGTTTATTTTTAAGTAATCTCTATACCCAACATGAGGCCCAAACTCACAACCCTGAGATCATAAACAATGAATTCTGGAACACGGAAAAGAAATAAAAATAAATTAAATTAAAAAAAAAAAAAGAGTCGGAGGACAAGATGGCGGGGAACTAGGAGGAGGCTCTGGTTCAACCTGTCCCCTAAAGTGAGCTGATTACCTACCAAGGAACTCCGATCACTCATGAAATCAGCCTGAGATCAGAATTCCACACGTCAGGATCTCTATGGGGGGAGAAGACGCCAGTGGGCAGGTAAAGCGGAGTGGGAACACCGGACTGGGATCAGAAGATAAACAAAAGGGGGAGGGAGCCACCAGAGGAGACGCATTGGGAAGTAATACACCAATACGAGAGTGCCCTACGACTGGGGACCAGCATTAACTTGAAGTCTGATAGAAAGCACTCAAAAAGAGCAAAGGATTGCAGGGGGAAATTGTGGGAAGTGGAAAGGTTAGGGACAGGGGCTTAAGTCCCCCACGGAGGACAGATAACCCTGGCACTGAGCCAGAGAGAGTGCAGCGGAAAAACCAGCTCCCTGAGCCCTCACTGAGCCAGGAGGAGACCTCCTAAGGGTGCTTGGTGTGTGGCAGGGGCTGGGACCCTCGCGGAACAGAAACAGCCTTTTGCAGTCCCCATGAGTGCACTGTGCCAGTGCTAGCAGAGCCTGAGACGCGCTCCAGCCCCTCCCCTGAGAGAGGCGCGCGGGCGCCAGCCGGGCTTTCCAGGACCCAGAAAGTCTGATCACTCGCAGCTCGGGCCAGCAGGAAAATCTCTGTGTGCCTTCCCTGCTTGGAACCTCTCTGGCGGTCTGGAGCTGCCCAGACAGCTGCCGCTTGTGGTTTTGAGTACAAGCAGGACACACAGGTGTCCCCACAGGTGATCGCGGCTGGGAACCTGCTCTGCAGCACCCAGAGGGGAACGGACTGGGGCTTCTCTCTGGGAGGGAGGTCTGGGTGCAGTTTGCTTTCCTCTAAACCTCCAAGAACCATCGGGAGCTGCCAAGGGGAGAGAAAACAAAGGAACAGACATAAAAACCTCCAGAGAACAAAAGCCTAAAGGCCTGGTTTCCTCAGAGCCCACCCCCTGGAGGGGGGCAGGAGGACTTAACTCAGGAAACACCACCTGAAAACCCACGCAGCAGGCCCCTCCCCCAGAAAGCCAACCGGCCGAGAAGACAACAATCACTTACTACTTCATAGATACGTTTAATTTTTAATTCATTCCCACTATTCTGGATCATTTTTTAAATTTTTAAAATCTGTTTTATTTTTTATATGGATTTTTTAGCCTATTTACCATCACAATGAGATGTCCAGTACATCAAATTCCATAATAACCTTTTAACCTGAACTTTTTGATACATATACCCATGTTTTTCTTTTGCTTTTCTATTTTTTTATTTTTTTTTTAAATTTCACTTTAGTTTAGATCATTCTTTTCTTTACTTTTATTTGCTAATATTCATATAGAGTTAAAATTCAAGGTAATCCCCTTTCCCCAATCAATGCTACCCCTATAGGTAAACCAATTTTTAATCCCCTGTTATCTTAGGAAAGTTGTATCCTTTAAAAAAGATATCAAGATACATCCAGGAAGAATCAAAATAACCTTCCTTGCCCACACTGAGAATTTACAACCACTCTCTCATCCTTTTCTCCTACCAGTATTTTTGTATACTTGTGTTTGTCCTGGTAGTATATAAATCTTATACTTAGGGTTCTTTTTGATGAGGTTCTTTTTTTTTGTTTGTCTGTTTGTTTCTTTGCTTTCCTTCTACATATATATGTACATTTTTTTTTTCTTCTCTTGTCATATGCTTTTTTTTTTTTAAAGATTTTATTTATTTATTTGATAGAGAGAGATCACAGTAGACAGAGAGGCAGGCAGGGAGAGAGGGAAGCAGGCTCCCTGCTGAGCAGAGAGCCCCATGTGGGACTCGATCCCAGGACCCTGAGATCATGACCTGAGCCGAAGGCAGCGGCTTAACCCACTGAGCCACCCAGGCGCCCTTGTCATATGCTTTTATCAGTCTTTTTTGTTTGTATTTGTTTGTATACTTCACAAACCTTACCTTGGGGCCCATTTGGGCTGAGCCTTCTCTTTTATCCTTCTTTCTTTTTCCTCTCTCTCTCTCTCTCTTTCTCTCTTTTTCTGCTTTCTCTCTTTCTTTTTTTCTTTCATTTGGGTGGGAACTCTTGATTGCTCAGAAGCATTCCAGGGTGCACCTTCACTGCACCAAGGTCGATACATCCAGCTACAACCATTCAGCCAACTCTCACCAAAATGACTAGGAGGAGGAATGCCCAACAGAAGAAAAATT
>PISX010021318.1:9293-33144 GCA_004024625.1 Mellivora capensis
TTTTGATGGGATCCTTGTCTGGTTTTGGGATCAAGGTGATGCTGGCCTCATAAAATGAGTTTGGAAGTTTTCCTTCCATTTCTATTTTTTGGAACAGTTTCAGGAGAATAGGAATTAATTCTTCTTTAAATGTTTGGTAGAAATCCCCTGGGAAGCCGTCTGGCCCTGGGCTTTTGTTTGTCTGGAGATTTTTGATGACCGTTTCAATCTCCTTACTGGTTATGGGTCTGTTCAGGTTTTCTATTTCATCCTGGTTCAGTTGTGGTAGTTTATATGTCTCTAGGAATGCATCCATTTCTTCCAGATTGTCAAATTTGTTGGCATAGAGTTGCTCATAGTATGTTCTTTAATAGTTTGTATTTCTTTGGTGTTGGTTGTGATTTCTCCTCTTTCATTCATGATTTTATTTATTTGCGTCCTTTCTCTTTTCTTTTTGATAAGTCTGGCCAGGGGTTTATCAATCTTATTAATCTTTCAAAGAACCAGCTCCTAGTTTCGTTGATTTGTTCTATTGTTTTTTTGGTTTCTATTTCGTTGATTTCTGCTCTGATCTTTATGATTTCTCTTCTCCTGCTGGGTTTAGGCTCTCTCTCTTGTTCTTTCTCCAGCTCTTTTAGGTGTAGGGTTAGGTTGTGTATTTGAGAAATTTCTTGTTTCTTGTGAAAGGCTTGTATCACTATATATTTTCCTCTCAGGACTGCCTTTGCTGTGTCCCACAGATTTTGAACCGTTGTGTTTTCATTATCATTTGTTTCCACGAATTTTTTCAATTCTTCTTTAATTTCCTGGTTAACCCATTCATTCTTTAGAAGGATGATGTTTAGTCTCCATGTGTTTGAGTTCTTTCCAAATTTCCTCTTATGATTGAGTTCTAGCTTCAGAGCATTGTGGTCTGAAAATATGCAGGGAATGATCCCAATCTCTTGATACCAGTTGAGACCTGATTTATGACCCAGGATGTGATCTATTCTGGAGAATGTTCCATGTGCAGTAGAGAAGAATGTGTATTCTGTTGCTTTGGGGTGAAATGTTCTGAATATATCTGTGATGTCCATTTGGTCCAGTGTGTCATTTACGGCCTTTATTTCCTTGTTGATCTTTTGCTTGGATGATCTGTCCATTTCAGTAAGGGGAGTGTTAAAGTCCCCTACTATTACTGTATTATTGTTGATGTGTTTCTTTGATTTTGTTATTAATTGGTTTATATAGTTGGCTGCTCCCACGTTAGGGGCATAGATATTTAAAATTGTTAGATCTTCCTGTTGGACAGACCCTTTGAGTATGATATAGTGTCCTTCCTCATCTCTTATTATAGCCTTTGACTTAAAATCTAATTGATCTGATATAAAGATTGCCACCCCAGCTTTCTTCTGATGTCCATTAGCATGGTAAATTGTTTTCCACCCCCTCACTTTAAATCTAGAGGTGTCTTCAGGTCTAAAATGAGATTCTTGTAGGCAACTTATTGATGGGTTTTGTTTTTTTATCCATTCTGATACCCTGTGTCTTTTGATTGGGGTTTAGCCCATTTACATTCAGGGTAACTATTGAGAGATATGAATTTAGTGCCATTGTATTGCCTGTAAGGTGACTGTTACTGTATATTGTCTCGGTTCCTTTCTGATCTACTACTTTTAGGCTCTCTCTTTGCTTAGAGGACCCCTTTCAATATTTCCTGTAGAGCTGGTTTGGTGTTTGCAAATTCTTTCAGTTTTTGTTTGTCCTGGAAGCTTTTTCTCTCTCCTTCTATTTTCAATGATAACCTAGCTGGATATAGTATTCTTGGCTACATGTTTTTCTCAGTTAGTGCTCTGAATATATCATGCCAGTTCTTTCTGGCCTGCCAGGTCTCTGTAGACAAGTCTGCTGCCAATCTAATATTTTTACCATTATATGTTACAGACTTCTTTTCCCGGGCTGCTTTCAGGATTTTCTCTTTGTCGCTAAGACTTGTAAATTTTACTATTAGGTGACGGGGTGTGGACCTATTCTTGTTGATTTTGAGGGGGGTTCTCTGCACCTCCTGGATTTTGATGCTTGTTCCCTTTGCCTTTTCTAAAAAAAGGAGTTGATAAAGTAAGTTGGTTGGGAGAATAAAGAAAAAGAAAGTGGAGAGAATTTGCTCAGGCTGGAGACTAGAACAAGCCCAGAGCTAGATTTAGGGTATATTTTGATCCACTAGAGGAAGTTGTACCCCAAATTTTTTAGAAGAAAAAATCCTTATGTGAATACAAAAAATAAAGTTAAATACTATGAAGGATAAAATATGACTATAATAAGTTTCAAAAAAGATTATTATTTTTTTGGAAAGGTATTTTAAGATAGACTAGTTAAAAAATGTTAAAAAAGAAAAGAGTAAAAGTTAAAAAAAATTTAGCAGAAAAAGAAAAAAAGAAAAAAAATAAAATTAAAGAAAAAATTAAATTAACTGCAAGACTAAAGAATCATGGGGAGAAAGCCATGAATTCCTCACTTTGCTTTCTCCTCCTCTGGGATTCCGCTGCTCTCCTTGTTAAGTGAACTTGGTTTTGGCTGGATTTCTTGTTGATCTTCTGGGGGAGGGGCCCTTTGTAGTGATTCTCAAGTGTCTTTGCCTGAGGCGGAGCTGCACCGCCCTTACCAGGGGCCGGGCTAAGTAATCTGCTCGGTTTCGCCTTCGGGAGCTTTTGTTCCCTGAACGCTTTCCGTAGAGTTCCAGAGGACGGGAATGAAAATGGCGGCCTCCTAGTCTCCGGCCCGGAGGAGCCGGGAGTTCGGGGCCCCACTCTTTAGTGCGCCCTCAGAGAAAAGCCCCAGCCACTCCCGTCTCCCTGGCTTTGGCCCTGCTCCGAGCTCACCCAGCCTGCGACTGGTTCAAGGTAACCCCAAGCTGAGAGCTCACTCCTCGGCTCTGTCTCTGTAGCCGGCTTCCCGCTCCAATACCTGCTAGCTCTGCGACACTCAGACACCCCCGATCCTTCTGTGACCCTGCGGGACCTGGGGCCACACTGACCCCGTGTGGGCTTCACCCCAGTTTAGCCTCTGGAGCGATGTCCCTCAGTGGAGCAGACTTTTAAAAGTCCCGATTTAGTGCTCCGTTGCTCCGCCACTTGCCAGGAGCTGGCCCCTCCCCCGCGGTCTATCCTCCCATCGCTTTCGATTCACTTCTCCGCCGGTCCTACCTTTCAGAAAGTGGTCGATTTTCTGTGTCCAGAATTGCTGTTCTTCCTCTCTTCAATCTCCCGTTGGATTTGTAGGTGTTCGCAGTGGTTTGATAAGCTATCTAGCTGATCTCTTGCTCCCTGATGTGGTCTCAGCCTGCTACTTCTCTGCCATCTTGACTCCTCCTCCTAAAAATTTTTTTATTAATTATTTTTACTAACGTATAATGTATTATTTCCACCAGGGGTACAGGTCTGTGAATTGGTCAGGCTTACACACTTCACAGCACTCATCATATCACATACCCTCCCCAATGTCCATAACCCAACCACCCTTTCCATAAGCCCCTGCCTCCAGCAAGCCTCAGTTTGTTTTGTGGGATTAAGAGTCTCTTATGGTTTGTCTCCTTCCTGATCACATCTTGTTCCGTTTTTTCCTTCCCTACCCCCCAAACCCCCCACGTTGTATCTCCACTTCCTCATATCAGGGAGATCATATGATAATTGTCTCTCTCTAATTGGCTTATTTTGCTCAGCATAATACCTTCTAGTTCCATCCATGTCGTTGCAAATGGCAAGATTTCATTTCTTTTGGTGGCTGCATAGTATTCCATTGTATATATATACCACCTCTTCTTTATCCATTCATCTGTTGATGGAAATCTAGTCCATAGTTTGGCTATTATGGACATGGCTGCTATAAACATTTGGGTGCACATTTATATCTTTAGGGTAAATACCTTTATTTACAACTTTTTGAAGAATCTCCATGCTGTTTTCCAGAGTGGCTGCACCATCTTGCATTCCCACCAACAGTGTAGGAGAGTTCCCCTTTCTCCACATCCTCGCCAACATCTATTGTTTCCTGACTTGTTAATTTTAGCCATTCTGACTGGTGTGGAGTGGTATCTCATTGTGGTTCTGATTTGTATTTCCCTGATGCCGAGTGATGTGGAGCACTTTTTCATGTGTCTGTCGGCCATCTGTATGTCTTCTTTGCAGAAATGTCTGTTTATGTCCTCTGCCCATTTCTCGATTGGATTCTTTGTTCTTTGGGTGTTGAGTTTAATAAGTTCTCTATAGATTTTGGATACTAGCCCTTCATCTGATATGTCCTTTGTGAGTATCTTCTCCTATTCTGTCAGTTGTCTTTTGGTTTTGTTGACTTTTATTTGCTGTGCAAAAGCTTTTGATCTTGATGAAGTCCCAATAGTTCATTTTTGCCCTTGCTTCCCTTGCCTTTGGCAATGTTTCTAGGAAGAAGTTGCTGCGGCTAAGGTTGAAGAGGTTGCAGCCTGTGTTCTCCTCAAGGATTCTGATGGATTCATGTCTCACATTGAGGTCTTTCGTCCATTTTGGGTCTACTTTTCTGTGTGGTATAAGGAAATGATCCAGTTTCATTCTTCTGCATGTGGCTTTCTGATTTTCCCAAACCATTTGTTGAAAAGACAGTCTTTTTTCCCATTGGATATTCCTTTCTGCTTTGTCAAAGATTAGTTGACCATAGAGTTGAGAGTGTATTTCTGGGCACTCTATTCTGTTCCATTGATCTATGGGTCTGTTTTTGTGCCAGTACCATACTGTCTTAATGATGACAGCTTTGTAATAGAGCTTCAAGTCTGGAATTGTGATGCCACCAACTTTGATTTTCTTTTTCAACATTCCTCTGGGATCTTTTCTGGTTCCATATAAATTTTAGGATTATTTGTTCCATTTCTTTGAAAAAAAAATTGGTGGTATTTTGATAGGGATTGCATTAAATGTATAGACTGCTTTAGGTAGCATAGACACTTTCACACTATTTGTTCTTTCAATCCATGAGCATGGAATGTTTTTCCATTTCTTTGTGTCTTACTCAACTTTTTTCATGAGTACTTTGTAGTTTTCTGAGTATAGATTCTCTGGCTCTTTGGTTAGGTTTATTCTTAGGTATCTTATGGTTTTGGGTGCAATTTTAAAGAGATCAACTTCTTAATTTCTCTTTCCCCTGTCTTGCGTTGGCGTATAGAAATGCAACTGATTAGCATGCATTGATTTTATATCCTGACACGTTACTGAATTCCTGTATGAATTGTAGCTGTTTTGGAGTTGAGTCTTTTGGGTTTTCCACCTAAAGTATCATATCATCTGCAAATATTGAGAGTTTGACTTCTTCTTTGCCAATTTGCATGCCCTTTATTTCTTTTTGTTGTCTGATTGCTGAGGCTAGGATGTGTAGTATTATGTTGAATAACAGTGGTGATAGCGGACATCTCTGCCATGTTCTTGACCTTGGGAGAAAACTCTTAATTTTTCTCCATTGAGAATGATACTCACTTTGGGTTTTTCATAGGTGGTTTTGATGATATTGAGGTATGTACCCTCTATCCCGACGCTGTGAGGAGTTTTGATCAAGAAAGGATGTTGTACTTTGTCAAATGCCTATTCAGCTTCTGTTGAGTGTATCATATGGTTCTTGTTCTTTCTTTTATTAATGTATTATATCACATTGATTTGTGGATGTTGAACCAACTGTGCAGCCCAGGAATGGTCGTGGTGAATAATCCTTTTAATGTACTGTTGGATCCTATTGGTTAGTATTTTGGTGAGAATTTTCGCATCTGTGTTCATCAAGGATATTGGTCTGTAATTCTCCTTTTTGATGGGGTCTTTGTCTGGTTTTGGGATCAAGGTAATGCTGGCCTCATAAAATGAGTTTGGAAGTTTTCCTCCCACTTCTATTTTTTGGAACAGTTTCAGGAGAATAGGTATTGATTCTTCTTTAAATGTTTGGTAGAATTCCCCTGGGAAGTGGTCTGGTCCTGGGCTCTTGTTTGTTGGGAGATTTTTGATGACTGCTTCAATCTCCTTACTGGTTGTGGGTCTGTTCAGGCTTTCCATTTCTTCCTGGTTCAGTTTTGGTAGTTTATATTTATCTAGGTATGCATCTCTTTCTTCCAGATGCTCAGATGTGCTGGCGTATAGTTGCTCATAATATGTTCTTATAATTGTTTTTCTTTGGTGTTGATAGTGATCTCTCCTCTTTCATTCATGAGTTATTTGGGTCCTTTCTCTTTTCTTTTTGATAAGTCTGGCCAGGGGTTTATCAATCTTATTAATTCTTTCAAAGAACCAGCCTCTAGTTTCATCAATTTGTTCTGTTGGTTTTTTTTGTTTCTGTTTCAATGATTTCTGCTCTAATCTTTTTGATTTCTCCTCTCCTGCTGGGTTTAGGCTTTCTTGGCTGTTCTTTCTCAAGCTCCTTTAGGTGTAGGGTTAGGTTGTATACTTGAGACATTTCTTATTTCTTGAGAAAGGCTTGTATCACTATATACTTTCCTCTCAGGACCACCTTTGCTGTGTCCCACGGATTTGGAACCGTTGTGTTTTCATTATCATTTGTTTCTATGAATTTTTTCAAATCTTCTTTAATTTCCTGGTTGACCCATCATTCTTTAGTAGGATGCTCTTTATCCTCCATGTATTTGGGTTCTTCCCAACATTCCTCTGGTGATTGGAGTTCTAGCTTCTGAGCATCGTGGTCTGAAAATATGCAGGGAATGATCCCAGTCTTTTGGTTCCGGTTGAGACCTGATATGTGACCCAGGATGTGATCTATTCTGGAGAATGTTCCATGTGCATTAGAGAAGAATGTGTATTCTGTTGCTTTGGGATGGAATGTTCTGAATATATCTGTGATGTCCTTCTGGTCCAGTGTGTCATTTAAAGCCTTTATTTCGTAGTTGATCTTTTGCTTGGATGATCTGTCCATTTCAGTGAGGGGGGTGTTAAAGTCCCCTACTGTTACTGTATTATTGTCAATGTGTTTCTTTGATTTTGTTATTAATTGGTTTATATAGTTGGCTGCTCCCATGTTAGGGCATAGATACTTAAAATTGTTGGGTCTTCTTGTTGGACAGACCCTTTAAGTATGTTATAGTGTCCTTCCTCATCTCTTATGATAGTCTTTGGCTTAGAATCTATTTTATCTGATAGAAGGATTGCTACCCCAGAAATGTCCATTAACATGGTATATTGTTTTCCACCCCCTCACTTTAAATCTGGAGGTGTCTTTGGGTGTAAAATGAGTTTCTTGTAGACAACATATTGATGGGACTTGTTTTTTTTTTTAATCCATTCTGATACCCTGTGTCTTTTGATTGGGGTATTTGGCCCATTTGCGTTCAGGGTAACTATTGAAAAATATGAATTCAGTGCCATTGTATTGCCCGTAAGGTGATGGTCACTGTATATTGTCTCTGTTCCTTTCTGTTCTGTTACTTTTATGCTCTCTCTTTGCTTAGAGGACCCCTTTCCAGTAGGGCTGGTTTGTTGTTTGCATATTCTTTTAATGTTTGTTTGTCCTGGAAGCTTTTTATCTCTCCTACTCTTTTCAGAGACAGCCTAGCTGGGTATGGTACTCCTGGCTGCATATTTTTCTCGTTTAATGCTCTGAATATATTATGCTAGTTCTTTCTGGCCTGTCAGCACATTTCCTGATATTAGAAATCTAATATTTCTACTGTTGTACTTTACAGACCTTTTATCCTGAGCTGCTTTCAGGATTTTGTCTTTGTCACTGAGACTTCTAAGTTTTACTATTAGATGATGGGGTGTGGACCTGTTTTTATTGATTTTGAGGGGGGGTTCTCTGTACCTCCTAGATTTTGATGCTTCTTTACTTCCCCAAATTAGGGAAATACTCTGCTATCATTGGCTCCAATATACCTTCTGCCCCCCCCCTTTCTTCTTCTTCTGGAATCCCAATTATTCTAATATTGTTTCATCCTATGGTATCACTTATCTCTGAATTCTCTCCTCAAGGTCCAGTAGTTGTTTGTCTCTGTTTTGGTCAGCATCATTTGGTCTTCTGTATCACTAACTCTTGCCTCATTTATCCTAGCAGTAAGAGCTTCCATTTTTTTATTGCACCTCATGAATAGTGTTTTTAATTTCAACTTGGTTAGATTTTAGTTCCTTTATTTCTCCAGAAATCAATTCTCTAGTATCTTCCATGATTTTTTTTGAGCCCAGTTAGCACCTTGATAATCATCATTGTGAACTGTAGTTCTGACATTTTGCTAATGTCCATATTGATTAGGTTCCCTAGATGTCCGTACTGTTGCTTGTTCTTTTTTGTTTTGAGGTGAGTTTTTCCACCTTGTCATTGTATCCAGATAAGAATAGTTGAATGACAGAACAAAATACTAAAAGGGCAGCAACGACCCCAGAAAAATATACACTAACCAAATTGGAAGAAACACGAAATATAGGGGAGAAAAAGGAGGAAAAAAAAATGTATTTATGTGTGTTTGCATGTGTGTGTGTGCACGTGTGTGTACACACACACATATGTGCACACATGGAAATACATATAGATAAAAATATATATGTGTGTATATATGTGTGTGTGTGTGTGTATATGTATACACACATATATATACATATGACTATATGTATATAAGACTAGTGAATAGAACAAAGCCACACACTTGATTTTAGGTATATTTTTGTCTGTTACAAGAAACTGCCTCCTAAAATTTTAACGAAAGGAAAACATATATATTCAGAAAGAAGGGTAAACATGATGAAGGGATGGAATATGACTGTAAAGATGAAAATTAAAAAAGATTCTAAGAAAGGAATTGACAAGATAAGAAGTTGGTTTAAAAAGGGAAAAAATAAAAGAGGAAAGAATGTGATCAGGCTGGTAACTAGAACAAAGCCATACGCTAGATTTAGGGTATATTTTGATCTATTAGAAGAAACTCTATCTTGAAATTTTAAAGAGGGAAAAACATATATATATATATATATACACACACACACACACACACACACACACACACACACAAGTTTAAATACAACAAAGGGATAGAATGTGACTGACAAAAGTAAAGATTTTTAAAAAGGTATTGATAAGATAAAATAGTTAAAAAACATTAAAATAGGTAAGAGGAAAAAATTTTTAAAAGTAGAATAAGTAAAAAATAAAAAAAAATTTAACTTTGAAAGACTAAAGAATCATGGGATAAAAGCCATGAATTCTACGTGTTGCTTTCCCCTAGCTCTGGAGTTCTGCAGTTCTTATTGATCGGTGAGTTTGGTCTTGGCTGGATGTTCTTGCTGTTCTTCTGGGGGAGGGGCCTATTGCTGTGATTCTCAAATGTCTTTGCCCAAGGCAGAATTGCACTGGCCTTGCCAGGCTAAGTCATCTGCTCGGATTTGCTCTCTGTAGCTTTTGTTTCCTGAATGCTTTCTGTAGAGCTTTGGAGGACCTCAATGAATATAGCGGCCTCCCAATCTCTGGCCCTGTAGGAGCTGAGAGCTCGGGGCCCCACTCCTCAATGTGCCCTCAGAGAAAAGCAATCAATCCCTCCTGTCTCTCTGGTCTCCAGCTGCACTCTGTGCTCACCCAGCCTGTGACCGAGCATTTCCATCTCTGGTGCACGGCCCCGTTTGGAGTCTCCAAACCCAACTGATTCCTGTAGCAAGCTCCCACACTGCTGCTCCCGGAGGAAGGAGGGGATCTCCCCAGTATGCCACTTGTGGAGTCCCTGCTTGAAGAGTAGTGGCCCAGTTGTGCCTTGCATCATGATTTAAGGTGACCTCGAACCGAGAGCCCACTCCTTGGCTCTGTAGCCGGCTCCCCTGCTCTGATACCTGGGGGCTCTGCCGCACTCAGGCATCCCTGGTTCTTCTGAGACCACACTGTGCCTGTGTAGGCTCTACCCCCTCAATTAGCCTCTGGAGCGACGTCCCTCAGTGGAGCCAACTTCTAGAAGTTCCGATTTTGTGGTCGGCTGCTCTACCACTTGCTAGGAGCTCGCCCCTCCCCCTGCAGTCTATCTTTCCCTATATTGCCTCGAATTCACTTCTTAGCATGTCTTTCCTTCCCCAGAGTTGTTGCTTTCTGTTCCTAGAATTGTTGCTCTTCTCTTTGACTTCCTGTTGAGTTTGTAGGTGTTTAGAATGGTTTGATAACTATCTAGCTGAATTCCTGGGACCAGACAAAATTTAGGTCTCCCACTCCTCTGCTGTCTTGCTCTTCCACCCCCTTGATCGTTTCAAGCAGCCTTTTTCTATTCTGCTCTGAGCCATGAAATGAGCAAAGAACTCACTCCTGATTTTGCAGCTCTATACCTGGATTTCGGGACACTGGGTAGGTGATATAGATAAAATGGTGTTTGCATGGCAGGGGGGTGGTACAGTTACCATCTGTGAATTTAGGTATGCATGCATTCTTCTTTCTATCACTTCTTTTTTCTAAAATTAGGGTGCTTAAAATTGTAGCACACAGATGCACATGTTTTCTCCTCTCTTCCCTCCACCCCCATGTCATTTGCCTTTGTTTCTTTGGTTTTCCGAAGGAGATCTGAGCCCTTTTTGAGCTATTATAGGTCCAGTTCCCAGATGCTCAGACCCTGGGCTTCCCAGCCTGATGGTATCTGCAGAGTTCCCCATATTTGAGCCCTACCCCTCCACACCAAAGCCTGCCTGAGCTGAAAATGGTAGGTGGTCTTACTGTTCTCTCAGTGTTTTAGGAACTACGCCGCCTAGGCACATGGAGAGGGGGAGACACTGTTAAACTCTCTGCTTTCTGGGGCGTATGTGTCTGAGCTGTTGCCAGAAACTTAATTTTTTTTAACACATTTTTGTGTGTGTTTGAGAAGCAGTTTTCCAGCACTGCTGATGGAGGGCACTGCCCTCCCCCACACCTTCTATGATTAAAAGCCAGCTGAAGATTCAAATACAAGGTTTATTCTGGAAAACACAGTGGTGGTTTCTCCTTCTGTTGTTGTCCTCCATTTGGGCATCAACTCTTTAATCTTTTGCCTGGCAAAAAAATCTAATATATTGCAACTAGGATGTTTTTCAAAACTAGAAACACTTCAAAACAAGTTTAAATATAAATGAAATCAGTTTCCAAATGTCTTGTTTAAAAAAAAAACGCAGATGTTTTATATTTATTATATCATTTTTGTTTTGTCACCTTGCAAAATTTTATAGCATGGAATTTTATTTAATGCAGTGGCATTTGAACAGCAATATTAGACAGCTGTATTTGTTTCATATTTGGGGACTTTTTTTTTCTTTGGCAGGATATTAAAACTGAAACTAATGTAACCTGGTGTTTTGGGAAATGTGGACGAGGCATTTTGCTTATTAGTAATTGAAGACAACCATCTCTCCTCCAAATGCACCCCTCAAATAAAAGATATTGTTGCTTAAATGATTATATGTTTTCAGAATGCCAGGAAGTCCAAATGAAGCCACTTTAAGGAAGACTTTGCTCAAATGTAAGGACCCTGTCTCTTGACTTTGGCTGTACAGTGCCAGGCAGGGCCTAACATACTGTTGATTTGTTGCTTTTGCTGCTTTAAGGTTTTGTAAGGATGTATGGCACAGATACAGATTGCAATAGAGCTAAGAAACAGAATTATTTTCAGAGAATAAATAAGCTAAATCTCATTTCCTCCCCTAATTTGTACCTCTTAGCTCCTCCTCCATCTCCTTTAATTTGCTTTTTCAAGATGTTCTACTGGTGCTTTTAATGAGGGTATTGGTTGGATGTTCACAGCTGAAAAAATGCCAGTTTTTTTTCTTCCCTTTTTGTGAAATTTTCCTTCTACAGGCAGAGACAGGTTTTTAGTTCTCTCTTAACCAAACCATAGACTCTCTGCTGGTTCTAACACCTTCCAGGTCACAATGAAATCTCCTGTAATTAAACTGAAATTATATCTGAAATACGTTACTTAGTGAAAGAAATCTGGAACATTTTTCTAAAGATATTTGCTATAATTAGTGAAACTTTTGGTGACTGGTGATATTTTTGATAACTCTTAAAGAGCCAGAAAATGTAATCTCCTGGACTCTAGAGCAAGAGAGATCTAGCAAGCTCTGAATATTTTTTTTTCTGCAAACTTTGTTGCTTTTTGGACAGAGATGGGGAGAGTAGGGTGTTGAAAGATGTTCTTTGAAGAGAAATTCATTGATATCAGAGGGTGGCAAACTATGGCCCACTAAATCTAGCCCAAAGCCTATTTTTGTAAATAAAGTTTTTTTTTAAAGTTTTAATTTGAATTCCAATTAATATCCAGTGTAATATTAGTTTTAGGTATACAATTTCGTGATTCAGCACTTCCATATATCACCCAGTGCTCATCACAAGAAGTGTATTCCTTAATCCCCATCACCTATTTCACCCATCCCCCCACCCACCTGCCTTCTGGTAACCATCAGTTCTTTAAGAGTCTGTTTCTGGTTTGCCTCACTCTTTTGTAAATAAAGTTTTATTGGACCATAACTACACCCACTGTTTTTGTATTGTCTCTGGCCCCTTTTATACTATAGTGGCATAATCGCGTAGTTTCCACAGAGACTACTGAATGGTCCATGACACCTAGAATATTTACTGTCTGACCTTTTATATTGTAAAATTTGCTGTATTTTGGTTAGGCTGGATTAGGCTGGAAATGGACAAATTCTGGGTGTGTTTGGGAACATCAGAGCAGTGTGCATGGCTGCTACAGGGGAAAAGTATGGACAATGCCAGGAATGTAACTTTGTATCCATGGGTGGAACATGGCGGTTCAAATTCCTTTCCCACAGCTTGCCCTTCTGATCCCTGAGCAACCTTTCGGCAAAGGCAGGACCATTCTGCCTATCTTACAGAGGGGAAACTGAAGCCAGCAACTCTTAGCAAAGTGATACATCCCAGGTTACACAGCTGAGATGAGAGGCCAAAGTCCTGACTTCCAGATTGCACCTTTTTTTTTTTTCCTAAGTGGATTTGTATTTCTCCTATTGAAGGATCTGTCCGAAGATGGAAAGCAACAAAAATGCCTCACTCTGCCTTGAATGTGGACTGGACTGTGTCTTTATTTGAAAGAAGAAAGGGGAAAATAGTAAGTTTACAGTGAGGAATCAGGTATGTACCACCTTAATCAAGGGATCAAGGTGGACATCTCCAGTGATGTGTAGATATGTATGTATCAAACATTTCCTGATATGGCATGATGAGCATGGTACTTCACCTTCGTGATATTCTTCCTCCAAACCTAGAGCCTTAGTGCAATCATCAGAGAAACTTCAGACAAACCTAAACTGAGGGATAGTCTACAAAACACCTGACCAGTTCTCAAAAGTGTTAAGGTCATGAAAAGCCAGGAAGACCTGAGAAGAGACAAGGTGACTAAATATAAGAACTTATCCTGGATGAGCTCCTGGAACAGAAAAATATTAATGGAAAAACTCGTGAAATCCAAATAAACTCTCAAGTTTAGTTAATAGTAAACAAAAACAAAAAACCAAAACAAAACCCAAACAAAAAAACAAATGATGTTTTAGTTAATAATTTTTTTTTCTTCTCCTCAGTAGTGGAAAAAAAACTCCACTAGCCATAGGTGCTTTAGGCATGACCCTAGACCCACAGCAACCTGATAGTGTCCTTGGGAAGCTACCACAGGCTCGTATCCATCTTCGTTACAGTGGTCTTCTCCCTGGGAGAGTGGCCCTTACAGGTGGGTTAGGCCCTATGCACCTTGAAGGCACTTTCTAAACCCCTGATGGATGGATGTAATGTTTGTAGTGTGACATAACCATAGGACTTTTCTTTTCCCCCTAGCAATTTTCTGCTTCTAGAAAAATCCAAGAGGCAGGTAAAAAGAATTTAATTAATGCTTGGGGCCTAATAAGTTAAACATTCTTAAGACTTTTAGCACAAATGGTTGATAGAAGCAGCCTTTAATTACTCTATGCAGATCGCTAGTCTGCAGTGCCTCAGACAGTGCACCCTCGTTTCTGAGGGTGTGGTAGAGACCTGAGGGAGCAAGAGGCAGTGGTAGGAGAGGGGCCTCCCTAGGCTGGGCCCAGTGGCCAGGTTTTAGAAACAGACCTTTACCATCCTACTTCCCCACAAAGGGTGGTACTTGTCATCAATCTGTGGGAATCTGGGTATTGTGAAGCAGATTTTTCAGGGGGAAGGGGGTGGGGTCCTTATCTTTTAAAACCACCACTGTGGTTTTGCCTGTGTATGGGTCTGCTAGGCGAATGACTTACTTTTCAAAGAAACAGAAAGAAATTTGCTGGTAGACTGCTGCCTTTCCCACAAGGGGAAACTCAGAGACTACTTGCAACCTTTGTCCTTCTATCCATCTCCATTTCCTGAAAGAAAAGACCAGCTGGTAGGGATCTCCTCCCAGGCAGTTACTCTTGGCCTGTGGTTTCTGTGTGCGCAGTTCTACTGCCCTAATTCTCAGCTTTCTCATGAGCCACTTGGGAGTAGTAGCTGTGTCTTCCCCAGGAGGCCCCTGGAGCTGTGTTGTAGCAGTGTCGTAGAGATATAAGGTCTTCTTGGTTGACCTCTCTGTCTCCATTCCATTGGAGCAGGCAGATCCAATGAGCAGTGATGGAGAGGCCAGCTTGCCTGAGCATAAGGCCTGGGGCATCAACAGTGATACTGAGAGGTGGTCTCAGGTCAGCCTGCCCTTCTTCAGCTTCCCTGGCACAAAGCAGCAGGCTGACTTCATTTATTTGCCACCCATTCATTCATTGATTGACAGAGAGGCAGTGGGGCTTTGGGTCCATAGATTTGAGATCCAGTCCTGGCCTTTTCACTTCCTTGACAGGTGACTTTGGAGAATTTACTTAACTTCTTTGAGCTTTATCTGTAAAATAAGAATGGGAAAACCTGTTTCATAATTTCTGTGAAATTTTCAGTCTTAAAAAGCAAGGTTTCTCAGCCCTACTGACATTTTAGTTGGAGTAATCTTTACTGTGGGAGGGGGTGTCCTGTGCAATGTAGCATGTTTAGCAGCATCTCTGGCCTCTACTCCCTAGATGCCAGTAGCTCGCCTGACCTCAGTTGTGACAACCTTAGAATATTTCTACATATTGCCAAATGTCCCTTGAGTGGGGAAAGGAACAGATTATCCTTGTTGAGAATCACTGGCCTAAGGAATGGGATACAGATTACATGGTTTGTGGCGCTTAGGAAGAAGCTGGTTGACAGTAACTCCTGTCTTTCCTTAAATGTCCCATGATTTCATAAGGAGATACATAGCAGAGTTCCTGCTTTCCTGAATTTTAGAGTCAAAGTGAAAAGGGACAAAGTCATATGAAGAGATACTTAACAGCGCAAATTATGGTTGGGATATTGGTCCCTTGAAGCCATGGCATTGATTGCTAAGGTTAGTGGGTAGAGGGAGTGGTGAGAGTTTGGAAGCAACCCAGTGATGAGAGAGACATGTCAAATTTTGCTGTAGTGCTGACCTGGCTATTCATGAACTCTGAACACTGCTGGTCTCCCAGGTCTTATGGGATAGTCTCAGACACTCATTTTCAGAGGCTGGCATCTAAAACCATGAAAAAAAAAAAAAAGGGCCACTTCCATTAGATTAAAATATCCCCAGAAATAGGGTGAAAGCATTAAAAAATGATATTCATTCTTGGGATCTACATATTTTTGTGGATTCTTTACCTGCAGGTCTGACAATGAAGTTATTCTTATCTAATTGTCTCCAGTTCTTTCCTCTTCTCTTTCTATAACCAGTAGGGAGGAGAATACTGATACTTGCCTGTAGTGACTGCTGTGGTTTTCCTATAAAAATATTTCCATGGATATCGAGACAGACTTGCAAGATGAAGCAAAGCAAAGAAAGTATAGAGTAGCAGACTTTGGAGTTGACATGGACTTGGTGATCATCTCTAACTCCTGGTTATAATAATGAGGAAACCAAGACCTTGAGAGTTGTTGTCACTTGCCTGAGGTTACCTAGCTCATTAGGGTTGGAGAGGTCTTAAACTCAGGACTCCTGACTCAGCCTGTCTTTCCTCAAATCTTCCTTTTCTGATCTGATTCCAGGATTCCAAGGGAGAGCTTAGGCTCTTGATTTTTTTTTTTCTTTTTGGTTTTGGTTTTTTGAAAAAAAAAATCACTGAACCCCAAATTCCTTAAATATTAAATAATTTCCTTATAATTTCAAGATAAATGTTCTTTTGTATTTGATTTTTTTATTGTGGTAAAATATAATATGAAACTTGGCATTTAAACTCTTTTTATATGTACAGTTCTGTGACATTAAGTACATTCACATTGTTGTGCAGCCATCATCCCCAGAATTTTTTCATCTTCCTGAACTGAAATCCTGTATGCATTTAACAACTTCCCATTCCCCCACCCCCAGTCCCTAATAACTACTGTTCTACTTTCTGTCTCTATGATTTTGACTATTCTAAGTACCTTGTTTTAGTGGACTTACACAATATTTTTCATACAATATTTTTATATTTGATTTTAAATTCCTTGGTGTCTGTTTTAAGTTTCCATTCTAAACTCTGTGGTTATAAACAAGTCTTCTGGTATCTTGTTTATTATTTTCTCTTCTCTTCTAGCTTATCTCTCTTTGTTTATTATTTATATTAATAAACAATATTAACATATTGTTTATTATTTTCTCTTCTAGCTTATCTCTCTTTCATGATCCTTTTGTGGGGTGAAAAAGCAGCCAGAGGTCAACCAAGAAAGGCGTTGGTATCTGTGATTGGGAGGGGAATAGAACCCTCCTGTATTTTGCCAATCTCTGTGAGGATAGGAAGTTTGTGCCAAACTGTACTGCTCAGGATAAACTGATCTTTCTGGTTTCCAGTAACTACCACCATCTAAGTAAATCCCTTCCTGCTGGAAGAAGAATATGAATTGAAATAAGTGATGAGTTTAGGTGCTATTTAGTGTTTTTAATTTTTTTAAATTGTGGTTTTTCTGTTATTTCATACATGGTTTTAGAGGTCTTTCTCTGGCAGAAGTATCCTAAATATTAAAAGCAAATAAATAAATAAGGGATTGTCTTTTGAGTGCCTGGTGGATTTATTTAGGTTTGATGAGTCTAAGGAGCTGAAATTTTTAGTTTTCTAGGTCCTGTAAATGCTACTGGCAAAGAGCTGCCAAATTCATCAGAATAGCTGAGGATCTGACTGGTTAGGTTTGTCATATTCATTCAGGGTTAGCCTGGATATAACTTTGTACATTTTGGCAGGTTAATCTTCACTTTCAGAGACCTGACTGGTAGTCATTTCCTCCCCATGTGGCCTTAAAATGACCTCTCTGGGAGGTTTTACATGGTCTGCCCTTACTAAACCACAGGAGAAGACAATCCTTTCCCTGGTGCTCATGGGTGACCTTTTGCCTTGTTGCATGTGCGTGTCCTGGCTCCAGACAGGAGAGTTTGCAAGTCACAGGTGGCTGTTCTGTGGGAACATTTGGCTGTGTGCATTATGCTCTGTATGTTGGAAATGTACCACTTTGCCAGCTGGAAAAGCCAACAGGCTCATTCCTTCAGCCAAGGCTGTGGTTGCTCCTTTATGGGCCATAAATGCTGCAAGCCCTCATGTCTCAAAATGGAGCTACAAGATTCCCATTGCTCTTGGGGAGACCCAGACAAGGGCTTTGCCACTTGCCAAAATGCAGGCCTTTTAGCTGGCAACATCATGTTTAATATGCATAGGCCTTGAGACTCAATATCAGCGGGTTTTAATCATGGTTGCACACTGGAATCATTCAAAGAACTTTAAAAACTACCATCTGGGAAATTCTGATCTAATTGGTTTGGGTGGGGGGAATTCAGGGCAGGTGATTCTTATGTGTAGCCAGGTTTGAAAACCACTACTTGAAATCCTTGCACGTATATCAGAGCAAGCCATACCTACTTCTTGTCTGTGGTGATGATTATAATGATGACAGTGCTGATAGTGAACAGGGCTAACATTTATTGAAACTTCCTGTGTGCCAGCTCCTGTTAGGAGCATTTTTACATGCCTCAACTCACATAGCCTTTGCAGCAGCTCTATGAAGCAGACACTATTACTGCCCTTATTTGGTGATGTGGAAGCTGAGGCATGGAGGAGTTAAGTCACCCTCCTAAGATCACCGAGCTGTTATGCAGCAGAGCTCTGGAAGATTCCATGCTGTAGCCCCTGCACTGATGAAGGTGTTTGGGCAACTGTTAGGCTGAGTGCCTTGCTCTGAAGACCTTCCAAGGTGGGAGTCCCTAGTCTCCTCTCATATAGCTGATGTGCTCTTGTCTCATTGTGGAACTGGATGTGGATATTGTCAGGCACAGAGAGTGGGAACATAGGAAAGTGGGATTCTGGCCCTGACAAAGGTCTGGACCTTTGCTGGGTCTTCTCCGTGTCTTTGTGAGTAGCCTTTGCCAGATAGAAGTACCTGCAGTGACTTTTGTACTTAAATGAAGTACCTGCAGTGACTTTTGTACTTAAATGAAGTGCTGTTAGGAGGAACCATTAAGGAGTTATTGAAGGCAAGGACAATAATGGTGAGGTCTTTTTCTGACTTTGTATTAATAGGAGAATGTGGAAATGTAGTCTGTTTTCTTAAACTCTTACTTGGCTCTTCTGTGGTTGCCTCTAAGAGTATCCGGCTAGGCCTTGCAAACCAGTTGCCTTGGAGGGATCCCTGCACATCTTAAGCTATTTTCCAAACTGTTGGCTGTCCAAAATGCCAGGCATTTTTCCTATGGAAATGTGCTCTGTGTGGTTCTGATTAATGTCTCGTTTTCCATTGTCTTCCTGGACAGCTTTCATTCCTGCTGCTCGTTGTAGTGTTTTCCCTTGGTCGAGGTCCACCTCCTCTTGTCTACCTAGCACTCTTCTCCAGGCAACTTGCGTCTGCCTGTTGTGCCTCATGACTCTTCTCTTCTACTGACCCTCATTTTCCAGATCCCCACTCTGAGCCCACATATTTCACTATGTGAAATATGATTCTGCTTGCCACTACTTCCCTTGAAACCTTAGCAATACCAGAGGGAACACAGATTCACTAATGATACAGTCTGTTCTTTACTGTCTTCAAACTAATTGTCATCTAGTGACTTTCGTGTATGCGGGGTAGGTTTTCATTTATTAATTTATTCAGTTATTTGTTTATTTGGGGTCTGTATTTGGGTGGGAGAATATCTTCTTATATTGCCTTAGGAACTGTGCCAGTGCTTGCTCAACATTAATTAGTGTGAAGCCAGTGATTTCTAAGTTGGTGATTTTTACACTCATGGCATAGAAATTGGATGTTTAGGTCTTAAAAAAATGAGCATTCTCTTATAGCCAGCTCTTCATCTTGTGACTTGTGGATTTTTCCAAGTCATCTTCTTCTGTTAATTTCATTTATCAAATTGCTTGGTGCTCATAAGGCAGATTACTGGGGAAAGTGCAACCCAGATTAATCATATCAGCTGTTTGGCTGTGATTCTGATGAAAGACGATGTCAGGGAGGAAGTTCAGCTCTAGGCACACTTGAATTTTGAGGTCAGATGGGAATTTCATTTATCTGTGCCAACCCCCTTGCCCTCTGCCCTTCCCCAAATGCTCTTTGCCCTCACCTAGTAACCTAATTTGCGTTTGAAAAGGAGCAGCAGTTGCTAAGGCGCTTTGGGTTCCAGCATTCAGCTAGCCTAGAAAGAGGATCCAGAAGTCAGGTAGGTTTGCTGGGACCTGCAGTGTGCAAAACCCAGCCTGGGGGTGAGGGGTGGTGCCAGGGGACAGATCTCCTTCCCTGGCTGAAGGTCTTTCTCAGGAGGTCAGAAGCAAGGATCTTTGTGTGAGAGAGAGAGGCAAGGAAAGGGTGAAAAGGAAGTGGGGCAGAAGAAAGGAGTCTTTCACAAAGGAAAGTTGCTGATTCTGTCTGTGATCAATCACGCTTAACAAAGAGGCTCTGTGACACAGGGCCTTGTTCCTCCCAGAACATCGCCATTCTGCCATCCAAAACCTATCAGAAGATGCTGACATTAATTTAAATGAATGTCCCTGTTCTTGTTGGCAGCTTTTCCTGACATGGATAGAACTGATGGGACTGATGTCAGTGACTTTTTTTTTTTTTTTTCCTTCCTTCAGATTTCCCTACTGTGGTTCTGGATGGTAGGAACCACCTTCACAAGAGGCCACACATTTTCCTAGATGCGTCCCCAAAAATGTCAACCTCAACCATAAAGCTGAAAAAGACATTTCACATACATAAAATATGTAATTAAAATGATGAATTATTGTAAGATAGAATATTAGCCTTGTGACATTTTAATCTGAACGCGCGAGCGAGGGAGAAAGAGCGCGCAATCTGAAGCGCTCAATTAAATTTAGAATCTCCCCCCTCCATTGTTATGAATAAATAGAAAAGATTCCGTAGCAGTCAGTGGAATTATTAATTGCAAGTAGTGTAGAAGGTGCATGCACCATATCATGAAATGGAATATCATTGTTAGTGACTATATTTCTTGGTAATTAAGGCCCAGACTAATGATGCAAGTTTTCTCCAGCATGATTTTCATCTGATTATGAGGCTGCTTCATTAAGAGCACTCAGCCTAACGAGCTGTAGCTGTAATAAAGTAATTTTCTGTCTTGTGCTCTGATTGATAAAGAGTTTCTATAGCTAAAAGGAATTGAAAATATAATTATAATTAGAAATGGTTGAATAAAGTTATTACAGGATTGCTGAAGGGTAGTGCAATTGACACCATAATGTTTTTTTGGAAGTGAGCATCTTAAAATTAGACTTTATAAAGCAACAAAACTCCTTTGCTAATAACTGGGCTGAATGTTGCTGCTTCCATAAAATGAACATTTAGATTAAAGGAAAATGAGACTTTCCCACATTGTTCTCGACAAGAAAAACATATGCAAGAAGAATGCTGTTACCCGTCTTCCCCAGCATTCTTCCCTCATGAAGTAAAGCTTATGAACATACTTTTTACTCCATTTATAATAATTTTCTTTCTACCATATGTTGGAAAAAGATCTTTTTGATTAAACTGATGTCTTTTTAAGCATATAGTATAGTTTTGGAGTTTCCCCTTGCCAATGTGCAAAGAGTTATGCTGTCTTTTTTAAGTATTTATATTTATGAAGCAGTGGGTTTCATATAATTTTTCAAATTGTGTAGAGGTTTGTTTTTTTTTTCCTATCTTTGTCATGCATTGGTTGATATCAAGATATAACTGGGGAGGATACAAGATTCCACCCCCTTCCCATAGGAAATGCTAATCAACTTTTTATCCTAGAAACCTTATTTCTTTTTATGATGTTCACATTTATAAACCATGAAAACTCTGTTAGAGCGGTCCTTGGTGTGCATGTCATTGGATATGTCTGCAATATTGACATATAAATCTATGGCAGTGGTTTTATTTAGAATTAGCTGGTATACTTTGTGCTTCAAATTAGTTTCACATATTTAATTTGGTCTCTTTTGTCCCATTTTAACTCCCTGCACTGCATGAAAAACATGCATATACTTTAAAGCTGTATGGCTTTGTAAATCCATTTTATGCAAACTCACTCAGATATTATTGGGTCTATACTGAAGTGAGGATTGGATCTTCCTAGATCTGTGCTTTTGACTGATTATTTCAAAGCTAGCATTTTATATGGATTCTGACAATTGGAAAGACTTCTTGAATTTTTGAGAATCATTTCTAACATATTCTAAGGTAATAAAAGCATGTTATTGGAATACCATTAGTAAGATTAGAGAGGAAAAAAGTAGATTTTTATTGGTTGTTCATTGAAAATGTTAGCTGTGATTAGTTACATAATCCTACATTAACCTGTAAATTAAAATTCCTTGGTGCAATTTGATGGCTGATTTAATTTTGTCTTTCTTTGTTTGCCGCAGGCTAATTCCATTATGAATTCTTTATACAGCCTTTTCCCTCAATGATTAGCAGCTTCTACTCAAGTTCTGATTACTATTGTACACTTAGCACTACATAAAGCCGGGGATTAATATTCCCCTGAAGAATTGTTGCTATGGATCTGCTCTATTCCTTCTAAGAGATGTTTCTGCAGCTTCAATTGTCCATAAATTATGATCTCTAGTGAATTATCAGTGGGAGTGAGCTGAGCTTAACAAGCTGAAGAGTGCACTCTAGTTCGGAGAGAAAAAAGGCAAGGGAGAAAGAGAAAAAGGATTCTCAATTATTAATTGTGAGTTTGGATCATTCAGAAGAAGTGATATTTTTTCCCTATTTCTATCCTTATAGGCATGTACAAATCAGAATGAGGTTGTGGGTTAAAACAGAAGCTTTAAAAATCTTTCAATATTTAGTGATCATAACATGCCAGAGAGTCTCAATTACCTGTAAACAGGGGGAGAAAACACTGGCCGTGCCACATAGCATTACAGGACGTATTTTATTTTAAGAAGGGGGCACTGTCTTAATTTGTGAAGTGTGATTTTTTTTCCCCTCTCTTTCACTTTAGGAATATGTCTTTAGGTACCATTGTTTTAAAACATCACTAGAAATGACAGAATTGAATGAAATTGACTTAAGGGTTTTTCAGGATAAGGAAGAATTTTTCTCAAGAATCTAATATCTCTAGATGAAGTTGATCTGTAGCTTGAAAAATGTATCTCAGTTTTGCTTTGCTGGTAGTAAAAATCAGGGTTGGATAATATTTGGACATGATTCCTTTGGGAATTAATATCACAAGGGACTGTGTTCAGGATTTATTTTGAATGTTAGCTTGTATAAACCCGATATCTATCCTTCCCACCATACAACAGTTTGATGGATAGATTCTTGCTCTTCTAGAAGACTCTGTGGTCCTGATGTTCTTACTGGGTCAGACACTGGGAGCGAGTTTAGCTAGTAAAACCCATTGGAATGAGGCTGAGACCACCAAGCTTGATGAACTGCTGGTTCTTCCCAGTACATGTTCCAGTCCATGAGAAATAAACATTTAGGTAATATATCGTGTTAGGTGGTTCTCATTTCTTCCTTCTTTCTTTACTTTCATTTAATTTTCTGCTTCCTTTTTACTTCCCTTTCTGTACTAGTCTTTAATCTTCCTTTTTGTATTTCTCTTCTTCTCTTTCCTCCCCCAGCCACTCATCCCCAAAGGGCAAAAATATGCTGGCATTTTAAAGTTGAAGCAAAAAGGTGAATTTTATTGCTACTTGGAAGGCAGCTAAGAGCAGAGTCCTGAGGGAAGTGAGATAAACTAACAGAATCTGAGAAATACACTTAACAGACAGTGGAAATAATCTTTTCCAGAAATTATTACTTTCCGGTGTTCTAGCTACAAAACAACAAATCAGATTCAAAATCAAGGTAATTTTGTTATTAAGGAAGTGGTTCCTGTGAGTCATTCTTAAGTTGAAGTCTCAAATTGTACTGAGCGGTTTCTGGAAGTGCTGTTTAATCTAGCTCTGCTTTGAATGATTGTGCCAAGGAAGTTACATCAAAGACAAACTTTACCTACTTGATTTGCCTAAAGACCCACCTTGAAGCTAAATCTGAAGGAAAAATGAAACGCCCAATATTTATTTTATTTTGACCTACAGTCTTGTGCAGTAGCATTTTTCACTTATTGTAAGTGAATGCCATTTGGGAGTTATGCCTCCTAGAACCTACTCTAGGAGTTATGCCTCCTAGAACCTGTATGCCAGACATTGTCATTCTAAACATTATCTCATTTGAGCGTATGACAGTTCTGTTAGATAGTTATCATCACTATTTTATAGAGGAGGAAACTGAGGCACAAAGAGATTAAGGAATTTACCTACCCAAATCCTGTAAATGGCAAGTGGCAGAGCCAGGATTTACACCGTGGACATTCAGCTCCAGAGTTTGGGTGTTCCTCAGCCATTATGCCATAGCATTCTTCGGAAGGTGGAAGCAGCATTTGAACCTGAGTTTGTTTGCTCTTAGGTGTAGTGGACTCTCT
>PISX010021319.1:0-33880 GCA_004024625.1 Mellivora capensis
TTCTCATTTTTCTCTCATTCTGTCAGTGTAATCAAGCCACGTGTGACAAGACAGAACTATCGAAGGTAAAAATAAAGACTCAGACTAGAATTACAGCACTAAACATCACTGGCAGAATGAACTTTGACAAACGGCTTAAACTCTCCGGGCCCGTTTTCTCATCTGTAATGTTCAGTGGCAATTAATGCCTGGCTCATACCAGGTACTCAGTAACAAGTTACTGAAGGGCTGAATGAAAAATGAATGGATAAATCAGTAAGTGTACTCATTTGGGGAATTCCAGATCTTCCTCCCCAAACTGCTCTCCTGCAAGTCCTCCCCGTCTCAGCGGGAAGCCACGCTGTTGTCCCACTTCACATCAAATCTGTCAGGAAATATGCATCTACCTAGAACCCAACCTTTTTGTACCAACTCCTCTGCTATCGCCCCCTAGTCTGAGCCACGTCTGGGATTTCTAATAATCTAAGATTTCCCCACTCCTAACTTTGCCATTCTATAGTCCAATCTCAGAGGGGTCTCATTCAAAATACAGGCTAGATTATATCCCTCATCTGTTTAAAAATCCTATTTCAATCAAAATAAAAGCCCAAACTCACAATATCCTACAAACCCTGTGTGATCTGGATCCCTGCTTTTCCGAACCTCATCTCCCTCTGGTCTCCCGCTTCATCACTTGGCTTTTGCCCCAATGGCTTCAGCTGCTTTTAGAACTTGCTGGGCATGCTTCCGCCTCAGAGCCTTTATACTGGCTATCCCTCTGCCTGGAACATTCCTCCCCAGGTGTTGTGTGTGCAACCCCCTCACCACCACCCTTCCATCTTTGTTTTTACCTCACTTTTTAGGGATGCTTGCACTGACTATGCCACTGAATACTGCCACCAACCTCTGCCTCTTATTTCCCATTTCTCACTCTGCTTTACTTTGTTCCCCTTTTTTAAAAGATTTTATTTTTTTATTTATATGAGACAGAAGGAAAGAAACAGAGAGCACAAGCAGGGACAGAGGCAAAGGGAGAAGGAGACTCCCCATTGAGCAGGGTGTTCAACTAGGGGCTCGATCCCAAGACCCCAAGATCATGACGTGTGCAGATGGCAGACGTTTAACCGACTGAGCCACCCAGGTACCCTCTCCCTGCTTTTTAATGTCTTAATCCCACTAGGGAACATACTACTTTTGCCTATTTATGCTTATTGCTTGTTATCTGTCTCCCCCTGCTAAAATGCAAGATCTCTGAGGCTTTATTGATATACTCGAAGAGCCTGGAAATATAGAATGTATTCAATGAATGCTTGCTCAAGACATTATTATTATTGATAATACTGTCACAGAGTAGTTACACACAATGGTCCTCTGTACCACCTTTCTATCTTCTTAAAGGACAACAGTGACAAGAAGTTGTTGCCTGCCACATGAGACAATTTTTGACACAAGAAGTTCTGTCCCTAGGGGAGAGAGACTCGTTTTCTCTTCCCTGGCAGGTGAAAATCAAGCAGTTGTCTTTTGATGCATAACCCCAAGGTTTTAGAGCACCAATCAACAAATCAGGAAGAGTCCAGATAATGAACCCAAATAACACATCAGCATCAAAGTCATCTCCAGGTAGAGAAAAAAAGAGGAAAACATCAAACTTTTGGCATCAGGGAAAAATTTAGTAAAGAAAATCTAGTGAAAGCCTCAGGGTAAAATAAGAACCAGAACAACTAAATTTTTCCCCCAAGTTAAAAACATTTTTAAAGTATTTTTTCTTACAGGCCCTGATAATCTGCATGCTTAATGGGGTGAGATCAGTGTACAAAGATAAGTTAGGGCTCCAAAATTTCACCGGGGTAAGAGTTATCCAAGAGTTTTTTCCTAATGATCCTAGCTATGACAAACCGAGCGAGGACCAGCACAGATTCTTACATCAAATTTCCTGGATTCCCAGCATGGCTTTGGGAAATTAGTTCCCATGGCTTCTTCACCGGTCATACCGGGATAGGGTTCTGGTAAGGATAAAATTAGGTAATGTTCAGAAAACTCTTAGCACAGCACTTATACATAGTGGTTTTCAGTTCTAACTTCTGCAATGCTCTCTCACATTTTGCAAAGCAAGACTTGGAGTCTTGAACAACACGCTGTTAGTACAGTGCATTCTTTGGTCCCAAGGAGCCTTTCTGCAATGAAAGTGGCAAAGGGAATGTGCTTAGTAATCAGATACTACAGCCTGGGGCAGGCAATATAAACGTAATGAGACACAGTCTCTTCCCAAATTAAATGGGGATCATAATACCCACCTCATAGGAGTTCATAGTGGAGATAATACACAAGGGCAGGGCCTGGCACATAGGAAAAGCTTAATAAGTGGTTATTTTTTTGTTATTACAATCCATCCACTAAAAGAATATGCCTCTGTGACTGTATTCCCACCTGTTTCTAAACATAGATCCCCCTTCTTCCCTCCTTTCACTCCTTGTGAGTTGCTGCCAGGCCTCTATGGCTTCTGATTCACGGCCAGCACTTCTCCCTGTGTTGGCCAGATCCGCAGTTTCAGCCAGAACTCTGCCTTTCTTCTCAGCTCTTCCATCAATACTAATACTGCTGGCAAACCCCCAACTCTTTCCTTAACTCCAATCTTTGCTTCTCTGTCCACTTAGAGGGCTTAACTCCAACTCTTAACTCCAACTGTTCCTAATAAAGGAAATCCCAGGGGTCAAGAAGCAGGAGAAGATCTCAGTCTACTTGATTTTTATGTCCCTATGAAGATCCATCACCAGTGTTCCTAGCAAACATTCGTTTTGTTTGACTGTCCAGCACCCATTTCCCTTTATTTGGCAAATAGAGTAATAGCACATTAGTTTTCCTTCAAGGAGTCATCTTTTCTCCACTTCTATCCTTGTGATGTGGATGGGAATTTCCCTACCATCTGTCCAAAAGAGGATATGTAATTGCTTTAATATCCACACAAGAAAGGCTTGATGAGGGGCGCCTGGGTGGCTCAGTGGATTAGGCCACTGCCTTAGGCTCAGGTCATGATCTCAGGGTCCTGGGATCGAGCCCCGCATCCACCTCAGCATCCCTGCTGAGTGGAGAGCCTGCTTCCCCCTCTCTCTCTGCCTGATTCTCTGCCTACTTGTGATCTCTCTGTCAAGTAAATAAATAAAATCTTTAAAAAAATAAAAAAAGCTTGATGAGATGAAAGCAGATAAACAGAGCAGAGAGAGAGCGCAAGAGCCAGTCCTAATGACACTGTTGAACCCTTAGATAAACCCATGCCTGAAGCTGAATCACCCCTCAGCTTCTCATTTATATCAGCCAGTATGTTCCTGAAAACCAATATGTGGAACCTCCTCTTAATAGGTATGAGGGGAACAGAGCATAATGCAGCTATCGAGTGAGATAATTATTTCTGAATTACTTGGTGTGGATGGGTTAAAGTAAGTTGGAGAGTGGGTGTGGTTAATCCCTTTTACAAAATCTGTAAAAGCTACATACTTGAGTCTAAGACAGAAAATAGAGGGAAACCTCTGAAGCTTCAATCTGCTCTGCAATGAGTCTGTTAAATTATGTAAAAACTGAGATGCAAAATTTAATTGCAGTTAGTTTCTCTTAAATATTGCTTTCATTTTTCCAATGATATATATAATTGAAATACAATATCGTATTAGTTTCAGGTACACATATTGATGCTTCAATAGTCTTATACATCACAAATGATCCCCACACAGGAAGTCTAGCTAACATCTCTCACCATCTGGTTATTACAATATTACTGACTATACAACCCATGCTGTTCATTAGACCCCAGGACTTACTTATTTTATAACTGGAATTTTGTACCTGTTAATCCCCTTCACCTATCTCTCTACCCTGCCCCCTCCTCCAAGCCCCTCCCCTTCTGTGAATCAACAGTTTGTTTTCTGTATCTACAAGTCTGTTTGTTTTTTATATTCCACATATAAGTGAAATCCCACAGTATTTATCATTCGCTGACTTACTTCACTTAGCACAAAATGCCCTCTAGGTCCACCCATGTTGTCACAAATTATAAGATTCTATTCTTTTTTATGGCTAAATAATACTTCACACTGTGTGTGTGTGTGTGTGTGTGTGTGTACACAGACAGGTGCATTTTCTTTCATTTAATTTTTATAGAAAATTTCTAAAACATACACAAAAGACAAAGTTGTATATGATCCTAATTTGTCCATTACCAAATCATGACAAATATTTCCTCACCTATATCGTCACCTACCTCCTTTCTTTTTTTTTATTATCCTGTATTTTCTAATTGAGGTCATATTCACATAGTGTAAAATTAACCATTTTAAAGTGAACAATTCAGTGGCATTTAGAACATGCACCATGTTGCGCAGCCACTTACCTCTACCTAGTTTTAAAACACTTACAGGGGGTGCCTGGGTGGCTCAGTGGGTTAAAGCCTCTGCTTTCGGCTCAGGTCATGATCCCAGGGTCCTGGGATCGAGCCCCGCATCGGGCTCTCTGCTCTGCGGAGAGCCTGCTTCCTCCTCTCTCTCCCTGCCTGCCTCTCTTGCCTACTTGTAATCTCTGTCAAATAAATAAAAAAAAAAACACTTACAGCACCCCAAGAGTAACTCTGTACATATTGAGCCATTGTTCCCACTCCCCACTGGATCCTATAACCTTACCAGATAAATGATTTTCAAATACTCGGTTCCATTTTGAGGGCTGCCTTTTCATTTTTCCTGATAATGTTTTTTGTTGAAACAAGTTTTTAATTTTGATAAATCCCAATGTAACTTTAAAAATATATTGGCTGTAACAGTTTATGCAATATTCTCCCATTTACAATGATCTGGATCCTGGTATCCTGAAATTATTTTGTTCCTTGTGCTTTTCATGACATATACAAGAATCTGTTGTCAAATTCAAGTGCATGAAGATTCATCCCTAAATTTTCTTCTTCTGGTAGACTTACTGTTAGCTCTACACTTAGGTCATTGGTCCATTTTGCCCCTAATATTTTTGAACACTTACTAAATAGTAGGAACTGAACACAAATTATCTCTTTTAATTTTCACAAGAATCCCCAAAAAAATTAACTTAAAAATTAAGAAGAAAAGAATCCTCCAAGTATATTTGGGTTGAGTACTTTTATTATCTCCATCTCAAAGATAAAGCAACCATACCTCACAGGGTTTAAGAATTTGCCCAAGTATGCAAAAATATTAAGCAGGAGCCAGCAGTTAACTGTGTAACTCCAGAGCCTGAGTTCTTTGCCACTTTCAAAAACAAACTAACAAGCACAAAACAAAATGAGAATGGGGAACTACTGAAGAGGAAAATGGGTTTTTTGTCCATTGCTCCTCATTCTTCAATGTGTTTTGTGTTTCTTTCACATTTTACATCCAGAGTTAAAGGAAGGATATACATGCATCCTCAAGATCTTCCTTACTGGAAGTAAATATTAGGCAGGCAATCCAAACCAAGATGTATTCTAACATTCAGGATGATTTGGATCCTGGAACCCTGAAATTCTCACCCTAAACTTTCAGAGTCGCTCACTATAAGGTTAACTCTCTTGTTACATCCTTTGATCATTGTGCACCCTTTCCTCCACTTCTCTGTATACTAGGTGCTTTATGGATGTCATCACCTGGGATCCTTTGCCCTCTGGACCTCCCTGGAGTTTGACCAATTAGAGGAAATGATAGAGTATCATTTGTAACTGGGGTATTTCTTCTCCTGTGTTCTCTTTTTCCTTGAGCACTGCGTTGTAACAGTGGGCACATCCCTTCATGACCTCAACTCCTTTAGGTGGCTTGCCTTCTACACTCCAGTTCCCAGAGGGCATGAATAATCTCCCTGCTTCTTCAGGCCTAGAGATGATAACAGGAATGGGTAGTAAAGAACCCTAGCACAGTTTGATTTATTCTGTGATGCAGGTAAATCAAAACCAGTGAGATGCAAAATAACTTAACCATTGTGTCTGACAGTTGTTTCTATGGGAACTGACGCTCTGGATCTCAAACAAAAATGACATGTGAGCTTCTGCTGGAAAGAAATCCATGTGTTGGACTGGGGTCCCTCTGTTATTTGTTTCTCTGCCTTTCTGTCTCTCTCAGCAGCCTGCAGGAAAGAGCACACTGTACCTTCAACAAGAAGCTGCCTTCAGAGAATGAGCTTGAAATATGTCAGCATTGTAGGGAGTTAGAAAAAACTCTAATTAGCACAGCTGTTAATTTTGGGACATTAGATGGCTTAAAATTAATAGAACTAGAAGGGAACATGATAAATCTCTCTAAACTCTAGGATTAAGGAAAACCTTCATAACTATGAATCAAAAATCTAGGCGCCATAAAGAAAAAAATAGTTAACTATAAAAATATCTTTAAACTTTTGCTTGGAAAATAAAACACTACAAGTAAAGGGGGAAAATATGACAAACTGGGGAGGGGAAACTGAAATTTATAGTATAGATAAGCAAGTCATCTCTTTAATATATCAAAAGCTCTTAGCTAAAAATCAAGAATAACAATCTGACAGAAAAAAAAAAATAACATGGCCAAGAGACACAAAGAGACTTTTCACAGAAAAAGATATTCCATCATATCCCTTACAATAGAAGTGCAAATTAAAATCCACTAAAATGCCATTTTTTAAATTAAAGAAATGGGCAGAAATCTGTAATCATAATAATACACCATATTGGCAAGGTGTGATGGTTCGTCTGTAAAATCGGCCCCAATTATTACTTTTCCTATAGCCACCCTATTTGCAATATGATTTTGCAACCTTCAGATCAAGACATGGAGTCCATCTCCCTAATGTGGGTGCTCTTGTGACTGAGCTTGACAGACTGAATTCAAGACAAGTAATGGCATGTGAAATCTGGCCTCAAAAGCCTTGCATGATCCCATGTGTTCTCCTTGAACTGTACCCAGTCACCATGTGAACTAAACATGCATGGCTTACCTTTCTGGATGATGAGAGACACTTGTATTGGTCACCTCCCTTGAACTTCAACAACACCCAACCAATCTCAAAAGATGAACTGCGGGTGACCAAAGATCCATGACAGAACCCAGCTGACAAAAGGACTAGTCAGTTGCACCTAGCCTACATTACCTACTATCAAAATTATGAACTAAATCAATTAAGTGGTGGTTGTCAAGCAAATAGGCTTTGTAGTTGCATTTTGTGCAGCATAAACTGAGGCAAGGAATAAACACTCTCAGACACAGCTGCTATGAGTATGATGCTTCCCCATGAAAGGAAATCTGGCAATAGCTAACAAAAACAAACAAACAAACAAAAAACAAAAATCAAAAAACCCATCTACCCTTTGACCAGGGTATACTTGCAGAAGTAGGAAATGAATCATGTGTCAGGTTATTTTTATGACGTTATTTTTAAGAACAAATGATTGGAAGTAACACAAATGTTCATTAAAAGGGAACTGGTTGAGTAAACGATGGTAGAAGGTTATACAGTTTTTGTTGTTGTTGTTTGTAAAGATTTGTATTTATTTGAGAGAGAGCGAGAGAAAGCATGAGAGGGAAGAAGGTCAGGGGGAGAAGCAACTCCCCGTGGAGCTGGGAGCCTGATTTGGGACTTGATTCAGGAACTCTGGGATCATGACCTGGGCCAAAGGCAGTCGCCCAACCAACTGAGCCACCCAGGCACCCTGAAAGTTATACCGTTTTAAGAGGAAGGTGCTGACATGAAGTGAATTCCAAGATACACAGATAACCTTTTTATCTTACATTTTTCACTTAATTACTAAGCTGAACTTTGCATAAGAATGGAAAGGAAACATGTGTGGATATATTCTATTAATGGGAAAAAGAAACTGAAAAGATTAATCAAAAACTAATAAAAATGGTTATCTATAGGAGGTGGTAGAATTGGTCTAATAGGAACAGAGAAGAAAATGATAATTGCCTAAGAGTACCATTTAATACAGTCTTTAACCTTAAACCATGTATTTTATTTATTTTAAAAATGTTGAAAAAATATCGTAATGAGAGGAAGAAAGAAGTAATCATTTTGGATGTCTTTAGAATATAGTTAATGAACTGAAGATACAGACTGAGATCTACACTAAGAACCAAGAGAACTGCAAAAAGATAAAATTCACTCAGTACTTTTAGCTGTAACTAAAAATGTTTTACAGACACAGTAGGAATATGTAAATAAATGTTTATGTAATTAGAAATTATGGATTTTCAAAACAAGAGAAAAGGTGACAGAGGCACAAGTGTAAAATCCAAGTAGTTCACTAAAAACTTAAAACTAATATATATATATCTATTTTTTTAAGATTTTATTTATTTATCTGTCAGAGAGAGAGCGAGAGAGCACAAGCAGGGGAGCAGCAGGCAGAGCAGGCAGGGGGAAAAGCAGGCACCCCCCCAGCCCAGCAAGGAGCCCAATGTGGGACTCAATCCCAGGACCCTGGGATCATAACCTGTGTCGAAGGCAGCCGCCCAACCAGCTGAGCTACCCAGGCACCCCAAAACTAATATATTTTTAAATATACATAAATATATGTGCATATGTAAATGTATACAGCTATATTAATATTTTAGTTTTGTCCATTAAAAGAGCCTAAAAGCAATGCCATTCCAATACCAGGTTTTGGTGTCTATGCACCATCCCTATTCATAGAAATTGAGCTCCTTGGAGAAATAGTTGATTTCAGGTAGGAATAGAGTAAAAGGTCTTAGATGTAAGAGGGACATCTTTTGCCTGAAAGCAGTAATATTTTCAGAGACTAATTGGGTTGAACTAAAAGCATAGTGTTGATAAAAGGAAGGAGATAATTCAAATAAAACAAGTGAGTATTAAGAAAAAAACACTAATTTATTAGAACATATTAATACATTAAAATCCTTTATATTCTATATACTTAAAAAGAACTAAAACTGAAAGAAACAAAAATCCTCATTTGTTACCAACCATAACTAAAAAGTCATGTTTAAATGAAAATCATTATTTATCTTGATTTTATAATAAATACTAGAATTTAGGGTAATGAAACAAGCCCTAGTTTTTGGAGGAAGAAATCATCACAGATGAATTATAGTTGATAAGTGTGGAAAGTGTTAAAAAAAAAATCAAAGCCTAATAAGATAATCAATTCCAGAAAGGAATATTGATGAATGTTTAACCAATTAAGTAAGAAGTTATTGGAAAATTACACATTCACAAAATATAAAATATCAATCCATCATCCTTCTGGTGTCAAAGTAGGAAATTTGAGTTTATAATGGAAGGAACTAGCTTTACTACCTGAAACCAGGGCTCAATCTTATAAGTACTAGTAGAGGGAAAAGCATGTGTTATATGCCTCCTCGTGTGATGCATTATGAAATTAAAAGAATTGCTACAAACATTTCAAACAAAAAGGTTTTACTTAAATTGAGTACAACACCTAGATATAACTTCTATTTACAGTAAAAGCAAAAATAAGATGAGAAAAGAAGAAAATAAACAAGTACAGAAAGTGGGACATTTCTAAAAGTAATAGAACTAATCTTTTCAAGAAGTCTATTTTGGGGAGTGGGGGATGGAAAAGGTGGGAGGGAATGTGCTAAACTGAAATTTTAAGAGACATATCAATCAAATGCAGTGTGTCATCACTGACTGCATACTAATGGAATATTCAAGGTGAAGAAGTCATTTCTGAAATAATTATGAAAATATGAGTTTGTTAAATAGAAATATATTTAGGCTATATAAAGGAAAATATCTATCTTTAGACATGCACAGTGATTAATTTAGGAAGGGGATGTTATGAATTCTTTATTTTGAAATACTTTAGTAGATATATATATGTATAAATATATAAATATAATATATCAACTATGTATAATATATATTTATATAAATATATATATAATACATGTACACACAAATCCATATACATAAATGGAAAATTATTAAACCTACGATGTGAATATATGGGTGATAATTTTGTACTTCCATCTACTCTATATTCAAAAAGTACTGATTATAGGTTGATGTAGAAGATAGGGACAGAGCAGGAGGACTCTAGGCTCATCTTCTCCCATGAATACAACTAGATAACTATCAAATCATCCTAATATCCTAGCGAACGACCTGAAAACTGGCAGGACAAGCCCCACAGCTAAAGGTAGTGAGGAAGCCACATCAAAGAAGGTAGGAAGTATAGAGACCCAGTTTGGCAGAGAAACAGACAGTGGCTGCCACAGTAGGGAGAGAGCAGCAGTTGTGGAGAAAGGTGAAAGAGAGACTAGCACATAGGGAAGTACACAGAAAAGATCAAGACTATAGCCATTGGCTTGGAAAGAGAGAGGGGCCAATTTCTTTGAGCTCTTCAAACTAGCAGGGCTTAAAGACTGGAGTTTTAAAAGTAAATATTTATGCACCCAACATGGAAGCACCCAAATACATAAAAGACTTAACAAACATAAAAGAACATATAGATAATAGTACAATAATTTTAAGGAACTTTAATACCACACTTACATCAATGGACATATCACTTAAGCAGAAAATCAACAGGAAACAGTGGCTTGAGATGACACACTGGACCAGATGGATTTAACAAATATATTCAGAACATTCCATCCTCAAACAGCAGAAAACACATTCTTTTCAAGTGTACATGGAACATTCTCCAAAACAGATCACATATTAGGCCACAAAAGAAGCCTCAAAAAATTTTAAAAAGACTGAAATCATACCATGCATCTTTTCTGACCACAACGTTTCAAAACTAGAAGTCAACCACAAGAAAAAATCTGGAAAGACCACAAATACATGGAGGTTAAATAACATGCTACTAATAATTAAGAGGTCAACCAGAAAATAAAAGAACTAAAAAGTAATAATAATAGAAACAAATGAAAAAACTGCACTTCAAAATCTCTGGGATGCAGCACAAGCAGTTTGATGAGGGAAATTTATAGCAGTTCAAGCTTAAGTCAAGAGGCAATCTCAAATAACCTAATCTAACATGTAAAGGAGCTAGAAAAAGAAGACCAAACAAAACCCAGAACCAGCAGAAGGAAGGAAATAACAAAAATTAGAGCAGAAATAGATGAAATAAATAAATAAATAAATAAATAAATAAAAATGAAATAAGATGAAATAAATAAATAAATAAATAAATAACAAAAAACCCCACAAACAAACCAATAGAACAGATCGATGAAACCAGCTACTGGTTCTTTGAAAAGATGGGGAATAAAAAAACCCTGATAAACCTTAAGCAAGGCTCATTAAAAAAAAACAACAACAGGATATAAGTAAAATTACTAATGAAAGAGCCTAAATAACTATCAACACCCACAGAAATACAAACAATTGTAAGAGAATGTTATGAAGAACTAATAGCCAACAAATTGGACAACCTAGAAGAAATGGATAAATTCCTAGAAACAGATAAACTGCCAAAACTGAAACAGGATGATAGAGAAAATTTGAACAGACTGATAATCTGCAAAGAAATTGAATTAGTAATCAAGAAAGTCTCAAAAAACCAAAGTCCAGAACCAGATGGCTCCACAGGAATATTCTACCCAACATATAAATAAGAGTTAATACCTATTCTTATCAAACTATTCCAAAAAACAGAAAAAGGAAGAAAAACTCTAAAATTCATTCTAGGAGGCCAGCATTACCCTGATACCCTCATTACCAAAACCAGATAAAGACACCGCTGAAAAAGAGAACTACAAGCCAATATCCCTGATGAACATAGATGCAAAAATCCCCAACAAAATACTAGCAGACCAAATTCATTAGGAAAAAAAAAAAACCATTCACCACAATTATGTGGGATTTATTCCTGACTTGCAAGGTTGGTTCAGTATTTGCAAATCAATCAAGGAGATAAATCACATCAATAATATGTAAGATAAAAAATACATGGGGCACCTGGGTGGCTCAGTGGGTTAAGCCTCTGCCTTTGGCTCAAGTCATGATCTCGGGGTCCTGGGATTGGGCTCCGCATTGGGCTCTCTGCTCAGCAGGAAGCCTGCTCCCCCTCGCCTTCTGCCTGCCTCTCTGCCTACTTGTGATCTCTCTCTCTCTCTCTCTCTGTCAAATAAACAAACAAAATCTTAAAAAAAAAACAACTTAAAAACACATGATCCTTTCAGCAGAGAAAAAGTGTTTGACAAGGCTCAGGATGCATTCACGATAAAAACCCTCAACCAAGTAGGTTTAGAGGGGAACATTCCTCAAGAAAATAAACATACCTCAAGACTATCTTTGGAAAAACCAACGACTAATATCATCTTTAATGGGGCAAAACCGAGAGCTTTTCCTCTAAGGTCAGGAACAAGACAAGGATGTCCGGTCTCACCACTTTTATTCAACATAGTACTGGAAGTCTTAACCACAGCCATCACACAACAAAAAGAAACAGAAGGCATCAAAACCAAGGAGGAAGTACAACTTTCATTACTTGGCGATGACATACTACATATAGAAAACCCAAAAAAATTCCACTAAAAAACTGCTAAATCTGATGAAGGAATTCAGTAAAGTTGCAGGATAAAAACCAATGTACAGAATCTGTTGCTTTTCTATACCCCAATAATGAAGCAGCAGAAAGAGAAATTAAGAAAACAATCCCATTTACAATTGCACCTGCAATAAGACACCTACGTTAACCTAACCAAAAAGATGAAAGATCTGTACTCTGAAAACTATAAAACACTGGTGAAAGAAAGAGTAGATTATAGAAAGACATTTCAGGCTCATGGACTGGAAGAACAAATATTGGTAAAATGTCTATACTACCCAAAGCCATCTAGAAAGTTAATACAATCCCTATCAAAATAACAACGACATTCTTCACAGAGCTAAAACAAACAATCCAAAAATTTGTATGGAACCACAAATAACCCAAGTACCAAAGAAACTTGAAAAAGAAGAGCAAAGCAAGAGGCATTACAACTCCAGACTTCAAGTTATATTATAAAGCTGTAGTAATCAAAACACTATGTTACTGACACAAAAACAGACACATAGATCAAGAGAAAAGAATAGAAAACCCAGAAAAGAACCCACAACTATAAGGTCAGCTAATCTTTGACAAATCAGTAAAGAATATCCTTTGAGCAAAAGACAGTCTCTTCAAACAAATGGGGATGGGCAAACTGGACAGCAACATGCAGAAGAATGAAACAGGACAGCTTTCTTACAATCGTAGACAAAAATACTCAAAATGGACTGAAGACCTAAGTGTGAGATCAGAAACCATAAAAATCCAAGGGAATCACAGGCAATAATTTGTCTGACATTAACCATAGCAACTTCTTTCCAGGTACATCTTCTGAGGCAAATGAAGCAAAAAGAAAAATTGGTGGGATTACATCAAAATTAAAAGCCCCTGCACAGCAAAGGAAACCATGTACAAAACTAAAAAGCTATGTATGGAAAGGGAGAAGATATTTGCAAATGACATATCTGATAAAAGATTGGTATCCAAAATACATGAAGAACTTATATAAGTTAACAGCCAGAAAATAATCCAATTAAAAATGGGCAGAAGGCCCCCAGGTGACTCAGTCTTTAAGTGTCTGCCTTCAACTCAAGTCATGACCTCAGGGTCCTGGGATTGAGCCTACATTGGGCTCCCTGTTCAGTGGGGTACCTGCTTCTCCCTCTCCCACTCCCCTTGCTTGTGTTCCCTCTCTCACTGTCTGTCAAATAAACAAACAAAATATTTTTTTAAAAAAGTTAAAAAACAGTTTACAGTTAAAAGGAAAATGTTATGTAAATACAACATAAAAAATTGATAGAGTCAAATATTTTCAAAAATATATTTAACAAATGATTTGCAAATCAGATACCTGCTAAACCACTTGCATTTCAACTAAATAAAAACACATTAAAAACTCAAAAAAATGAAAAAGTAAATAAATAAATAAGAAAAATGGGCAGAAGACATGAACACACATTTATCCAAAGATGACATACAGGTGGCCAACAGACACATGTAAAGATGTTCATAATTTACCATCAGGAAAATGCAAATCAAAGCCACAATGAGATATCACCTCACACTTACCAGAATGGCTAAAATGAACAACACAAGAAATGCCGAGTGTTGATGAAGATGGGGAGAAAAAGGAACCCTCCTGAACTGTTGTTGGAATCCCACGTGGTGCAGACTGTGAAAAACTATCACATTTCCTCGAAAAGTAAAAAGTACAACTACCCTGATACCCAGCAACTGCACTACTGAGTATTTACCCAAAGGATGCAAAAGTACTAATTCAAAGGGTTACATGCACCCTTATGTTTATAAAAGTATTATTTAAAACAGCCAAATTATGGATGGAACCCAAATGTCCATCAATTGATGGAATAGAGTGTATACACACACACACACAGGAGTATTACTCAGCCATAAGAAAGAATGAAATCTTGCCATTTGCAGTGATATGGATGGAGCTACCAAAAAGAGGAGAGATCAAGAAACAGACTCATGGGGGCACCTGGGTGGCTCAGTGGGTTAAAGCCTCTGCCTTCAGCTCAGGCCATGATCTCAGGGTCCTGGGATGGAGACCCACTTTGGGCTCTCTGCTCAGCAGGGAGCCTGCTTCCCTCTCTCTCTGCCTGCCTCTCTGCCTACTTGTGACCTCTCTCTCTGTCAAATAAGTAAATAAATAAAATCTTGGAAAACAAAAGAAGAAAAGAAAGAAACAGACTCATAACTACTGATAGTAAACTAATGGCTACCCATCAGGAGGTGGGTGGGGGCATGAGTGAAATAGGTGATGGGGCTTAAGGAGTATACTTTTTGTGACTAGCATTAGGTGATGTATGGAATTGCTGAATTACTATATTGTATGCTGAAACTAATATAACACTGTGAGTTAACTGGAGTTAACAACCTAAAATTTATTGATTATAAATATTTGTGACTGAGTGGGGGGGTGAGGAGTAAGAGAGTTGTCACCCAGCATGAATTCTACCACGCTTTGTGCAGGTTGTAGAGGTCCACTTCCAAGGAGGTCATATAATATAGTAATATCGAGTAGGCCTTAGCTTCACCCTACTTTATGGACTTGGATGAGGAATTTACATTTCCATTATAGTGTCTCAATTTGCAACCCTTTTTATATGATTCATTGGGAATAAATGAGACAATACCATGTGTTTAGCATATGGCAAAACTTCCATTAATTTGAACTGCCATCCTCATCATCATTATCGTGCCAACCGCATCCTCTTCCACTAGCTGTGCTATCTCACCCATCAAAGAGATAAATTAATCTTGCTGCCATGTGCAAAGGTGGATGAATTTTCCAAATAGTTAAATTTAGCTCTAATTTTTCAGACCAGTGTTTCTCAGGGCTAATATTCTACATGTATCTAATTTTAGGAAATATCAGCAGATGCATCACAAATAATAACAATTCTGAAACAAACATAACAAAATATATGTTTAAAGAAGTTTTTAGAAAAACTAGCTCACATAGAAGAGACTAAGAAATCTGCAAAAAAGACACCTGTACATTTGTGCTTATTACCATTTAACTGTTTCCAAACTTAGAAAGCATGGAAGTCTTTCTGCATTGCTTCCTCATTAAAATCATGGAGGAAAATGCTCCATGATTTGGAAAATGGGTGAACATGAGGAATGTAGAATTAGCTGTGGCTGACGGTTTGATTTTCAGGGTAATCATTACCTATGCTACCTCCAGTATCTTAAGTTCGTACTGTCCATGAAGCTGTTTTCCAAGGCCAACTATGAGCATGAATTCATTTAAGCATCTATATCGTGCTCTCATTTTTATTATTTTTGTTGTAGTGAAAACACTTGACCCATAATCTTAAATTTTTCAGTGCTCAATACTATATTCTTAACTACAGGCACAGTGTTGCAAAACAGACCTCTAAAACTTATTCACCTTGCTTAACTGAAACTGATACCCATTAAAAAGTTAACTTCCCATTTCTTCATTCTTCCAATCCCAGCAACTTCCATGCTACTTTATAATTCTATGAGTCTGACTTGTTTAGATACCTCATGTAAATGGAATCATATACTACTTGAGATACTTTAACTGGCTTATTTCACTCAGATAATGTGTTCCAGGTTCATCTATGTTGTTGTAAATGGCAGGATTTCCTTCTTTTTGTGGGTGAATATATTCCATTGTATGCAGGTAACACACTTTATCCCTTCAGCATGAGCTCTTGTTTTAAGTCAATATCCAAAATAGCTCTGTTTCCTTTATCAATATGCTTTTAGACATTCATGTATTTGTTCATTCATTTACCACAGTATCTGAATATCCATCATGAGCAAGACACTATACTAATGGTTCTGACAGAAGTTAAAAGAATATATTACTTATTCCTTGCCCTGAAGAAGTTTGTAATCTAGTTATTTTCACCCAATTGATACTCTATAATGTTCCTTTAATTTGAAATATCATTTTTTCTCTCTCAAAGTACATGAATGAATCAGCTTAACAATTAGTTCAAAGTGCACATCAAGAGAAAAAAAGAAAATCTAAACTCATTCCAAGCCCAGAAATACTTTAATATGTAAATATAATCAAGAGTTGATTATCCTGGCAGAATATTCTACTTTACTTTTGTTTTCTTTCTTTTTTTAAATGAGCAAGGTAGTTTGTTTTTGTTTGTGTAAATAGGTCTGGGAATTTTTCCCAAAAATTTATGAGTATTTTCACAACATGTAACACATATTCTAAATGTCCTATTGAGTACAACAAATGGAAAAAAACAACTTCTAGCTGAATTCCAAGATCAAAATTAGATCCTTGAACACATCTGCTTTCAACCAACAAGCCATACCACCTCATGGTGGGGGGGTGGAAAGAGGGTTATTTTTAAGTCTTTTGTAACATTAAACACCATTCTCCCAGTGACATAAGGCATAAGTTCTGGGGAACACCGGAAACACAAAGTCTGGGATTCAACTAGGTGAACCTTATATGTCACTTCAGAAAAGCCCCTTGCTCTACTTCTCAGTGTAGTCAGAAAATTATTAAAATCCAAAATTATACTGATAAAATTTGCAGTTCAACTGTATTTTCTGTGGAGACATTTGTCAACAGTAGTCTAAGTCTGCCATTGGTCTCACAATGATAATGATAATAGGGTAATAGAGTTATTCTGCATTCAATCTTATTCTACTGGTGTTGAGTTCCACCTACAGTGGCTACTCAAAGTATTCTCTCCGAGGGAAGCGTTTCATTGGAGACAGAAAATTCTTGATTATTAATGGAAATTTTAAAAACTTAAAAATAAATAAATAAATGTAAATGCTTCATCCTCAGAGTTCCAAGATGATGGTAAAAGCTGGTTGTAAAGTGGAATCATAATTGGTTTTAAGGCAGATAGCCTCTCAACAGCCAAATTTTTCTTGCAACGTTGGAATATAGAAACATATCAAACAACTTAATTTTCATCAAAATATAAGTGCATATCAGGTAGTCATCCCCTAAATGTTTGAATAATATGCATCTAACCTGCATGAATTTGTATCACTATTACCACCTTTAGAAAATAAGTTTTGAAATAAATTGGAACTTTTCCATTTTCCAGTTAGGAGAGCAAGTGTTAGATTTGGGATGAGGAAATACAAAGCAAAAAAATACTTTTACAAAGCAAAAATACAAAGCAAAAAATACTTTTGAGTTTTCAGTGTCTAGGAATTCTCATTTTTGTGTCATAATTATCGCACAGTGTAAAAACCAGAGTGAAACACACATACTCTGGTGACTACAGCTCTGCATGCAACTTGAATTATAAATGCTCTGAGTCTTCATCAGAAGAAAGAGTACAGAAGAGAATAATATAGACACACCAGCATTTTACCACAAGCTACATAAGAGGCTAAGTTTTACTCCTGTCCCATTTAAAGAATACTTTTGTACATAATTTACATATGAAATTATAGTAGTAAGTAACATGGTATTTTCTTTTCTCCCTTGTAGGGTCTTAGCAGTAAAATACACACAGTTAAAATGTTGGTAATACTAGGGCACCTGGGTGGCTCAGTCATTAAGCTCTCTCCCTTTGGCTCAGGTCATGATCCTGGGGTCCTGGGATTGAGCCCTGCATCAGGCTCTCTGTTCAGTGGCAAACCTGCTTCTCCCTCTTCCACTCCCCCTGCTTGTATTCCCTGTCTCTCTCTCTCTCACTGTCAAATAAATAAAATCTTTAAAAAACAATGTTATTAATACTTATGACTCCTTTTGAAGTTGGTAGAATTTCCTGGATAGATTTCAATGGACTAGTCAGATATTTTAGGATATGTGTTGGAGAAAAGGTGAAGTCCAATGTAATGCAATAAAAAAAGTGAATTTATAGTAAAAATTTTTGAAGATTTGTTATACCTAAATATATTTAGGATAAATTTAATAATCATCCTATTCTGTGAAAAATACATGTAAGGAAAGATTATTAGCTGTTTTCTAGCTCCTATGAAGCAGACACAGATTGAGATGTCTGAATGTCTGACACCATTTCCAGTCCTGGGCTACCACCCCATTCCCCTTCGCTACTTCTGGTAATACATTCAAACCCCTGGTTACAGGTATCTCCAAATGATGGGATCACAGTACATTCTTTCTTCCCTCATCACGCTTACTGCTCCGACTATCTAAACCAAGTCCATCAGACTTTTTTGCCCAGATTTTTCAAAATCAAGCTAGAATTGGGGAAATTGTCCCTAAACAGATGGAAACATGAAGCCGAGGCCCTAGCTGTTAGAGAACATAAACTCTGAGTAGAAGAGATTAAAAAGCTAATATGCAGGGATCAGCAGAGCAGAGAGAGAGAGGGAATCATGTTGACTGAGTCCTACTGATACTTGATGTCCGTGCACTAAACAAACCTACAACAACCTCGCTCATGTTCAATTTCTGTCACTTGTAACCAATATCATCCTTCTCTCTCATACACTCTACATTGTAGAATGGTTGTTAATACTGGCTAAATCAAGTATAAATTTTAAGCAATTACACAGATCTTCTTATAAAAACCTGGGACATGATTCATTATCAGTAGTAATTAAGTTCACAGGGAAATCACATTAAGTTAGCACTCCACTATCATAACTATTTTAAAAAATTTAAACCTTAACTCCCACTCTTATATACACTTTTGGTTTTTTTTGTTATGTTTGTAATTATACTTATTATTTCAATCCTCCATACAGTCTAAGTCTTTTGGCACAGTCTTTTGCTCACTCTGATCTATATACTTAAGTCATCAGACAATTAATAATGTAAGAAATTATAGTACACTATTAGTAGCAACTAGTGTAATAAGGACTAACCATGAGCCAGAAATTTGCCAAGTTCATTTTATGCCCTGTTGTGGTTGTCTCAAACTGTTGTAAATAATTATTAAATTGAAGCACAAAAAGTTAAGTAATATAGTCAAAATTATGCAGCTAGTAAATGTGAATGAGCTGGAATAAAAACTCAGACAATTTCACTCCAGACCTTAACAGGACATATTCAAACATAAAGAAGTATTTGTAAGATGGGTTCTGAAGTTGCAAAGTAGTACCATACACATACACACACAAACACACACACACACACAGACACACACACACACACGGTAGGGAGAATAAAGGCAGTTCACTATCATCATTCTCTAGCTCACTCCCATTCCCAAAGGGATTTTCAAAGTGATATTGTGGCAGCTATTTATAATCTCACCCCCTCTCATAGTTTTAGTTTTTATAGTATTGCTAGTGCACAGCACATAATATTTAAATGAATGAGAGAGTAGAGTCATTAAATGAATGAAAAAATCCAGGGGAAAATGAGAGCAGAAAACAAAGAGAATATGCAGAAAGGGTAGAGTATCTGTGAATGGCAATAAAACAATTAAATCCCCCCAAAAGACCTCAGAATCAGATTGCACTCCATCTTTCCACTAACACCAGACCACTACTGGGTCACTTTCTCTCCTCTTTGAGATGTTGAAGAGCCTGAAGTACATCATATTCCTAACTTCCCTTCTTTGCCCCCAGCACTCCTTTAGCGAGGACTATGTAGATGCAGGGGGCCCATTTTAGATACTGCTTTCCCGCTACAAGCTTCCAGAGACCAGCTTGTTTCCTGCACATTTAATGAAGCCCACAGGCAAGTGGAAAAGCAACATAGAAAGGAGGTCAAGCCAAGATCTGTTTTTTTGTTGCCCTCGCTTTAGCTGTGTAGTTTAACTGTGAGAGCTAAGAGATAAGGAAAATCTTAAGGTACAGAGTCCTTCTCTATTTCCCCTTCTTAGCTTCTTTGCCAATAGGACATGAGGATCTGTCCATTGCTAGACTTATCTTCTTTACTTGTCATTACTAAGATCAGGGAAGTAATACTTGGAGATGGAAGGGAGGTGGGTAGGAAAAGAGAAACTCCACCTAGTTCATCACTAATTTCTCAAGTACTGTCTTATTCTGAATTCCATGAGGGAAGACAGTTCAATTATGTGTAAACTGAATTAACCACTGACTCTCCTGCTTTCTGTCAACTAATTACTAGTGATTTTAATCTTCTAGGTCAGAACTCCCATTGGTCTCGTATGCTCTCAAACTAGTGTGTAGAAGTATTTTTGTTGCCCTGATATTGTCTTTCAAAATATTGAACCATCATTTTCAAATTAAGAGGTTTTTTCCCCCACTAAGATCAGGTACAAGGCCAAGATGTACTTTTTCTCACACTACCCATTTAAATATTGCACTTTAAGTTCTAGCTAATGCAGTAAGATGAAAAATGGTTATTAAAAGCCATACAGACTGCAAAGAAAGGAATAAAACTGACTTGTTTGCTGGTGACAGGATTGTGTATTTAGAAAATCTCAAAGACTTAACAACAGCAACAAAAACCTCCTTGAATTATTATGTGATTAGTGCAGAGTTATAGGAAGCATGATTATATACAAATTAATCACTTTCCAATATACCAGCAATGAACTATTATTGAATTTAAAATTAAAAACACAGTACCATTTACATTAGCTTCCAACAAAATGAAATGCTTAGGTATAAATGTAACAAAATATGTAGAAGATCTATATGAAGAAACCATAAAACTCAACAACAAAATTAATGAAGAAATAAATAAATGGAGAGAAATTCCATGTTCATGGATAGGAAGACTCAATATTGCCAAGATGTCAGTTCCTCCCAATTTGATCTGTGACTTCGACCAAATACCAATCAAAACTTTGCCAAGTTATTTTGTGGGTACTGACAAATTGATTCTGAAGTTTAAATGAAAAACAAAAGACTAAACAGCCAACAAATACTCAAAGAGAAAAATCAAGTTGGACAATGGAAAAGAATGCAGAGCCCAGAAACAGACCCACAAAATTATAGTCAACTGATCTTTAATGGAGAAACAAAGACAACAAAATGTAGTAAAGAAATTATTTTTATCAAATGATGCTAAAATTGGACATCCATATACAAACAAAACTCAATCTAGACACAGACCTTACACAAAAATTAACTTGAAATGAATCCTAGACCTAAAACTATAAAACCCTAAAAATCCTAGATGATAGAGTAAGAGAAAACCTGTTCATTGACAATGAACTTGATATGACACTGACTTTTTAGATACAACAGCAAAGCCACAGTCGATGGAAGAAATAATTGAGAAGCTGGATTTCATTAAAATTAAAAACTTTGCTCTGTGAAAGACAATGTCAAGGGGATGGTAAGACAAGTCAGACTGGGGAAAAATATTTGCAAAAGACATAGCTGATAAAGGACTGTCATCCAATATATATAAAGAACCCTTAAAACTCAATAAACAACTTGATTTTAAAATGGGATTAAAAACCTGAACATATTATCAAAGAAGATAGACAGATGGCAAATGAGCTTATGAAAGATGCTCCACATCATGTATCATCATGGAAATGCAAAAAAACAAGATACCCCTGCACACCTACTAGGATGGCCAAAAAAAAATAAAAACAGATCACTGACAAAACCAAATGCTGGTGAGGATGTGGAGCAACAGGAAGGCTCATGCATTGCTGGTAGTAATTAATGCAAAATGGTACAGCTATTTTGATACAAAGTTTGAGGTCTTCTTACAAAACTAACAATACTCTTATCATATGATCCAGAATTGTACTCCTTGGTATTTACCCAAAGGATTCTAAAACTTAAGTCTGCACAAAAACTGAAAAATGATGTTTATAGAAACTTCATTCCTGATTGCCAAAATTTGGGAGCAGTCAAGATGTCCTTCAGGAAGTGAATGGGTAAGAAACTGTAGTGCATCTAGACAATGGAATATTATTCAGTGCTAAAAAGAAATGAGCTATCAAACCATGAAAAGACATGGAGGAACCTTGAATGTATAATAGTAAGTGAAAGACACCAATCTGAAAAGGCTATATACTATATGGTTCCAACTATACACCTTTCTGAGAAAGGCAAAACTATGCTCTTAGTAAAAATACTAACGACTGCCATTAGGGGAGAATGGAGGAAGGAACAGAGAGCACAGACTACATCTACGGCAGTGAAAATATTCTGCATTTTACCATGATGAGGGATAAGCGTCATTATATATTTATCCAAAACGATAGCATGTGCAACATCAAGAATGAGCTATAATACAATGTCAACTACAAGTGATTAGGATTTGTCATTGTGGGTTCATTAACTATAACAAACCACTCTGGTGGGTGATGTTGACAATGAGACAGCTATCTGGGGGAGCAGGAGGTGTACGGGAATTGTCTGTACCTCCCCCTCACTTCTGCTGTGAACCTACAACTGCTCTTTAAAAAAATTATCTTTACAAGAAAAATTAAGAAGCTTCACAAACAACCCTGAAAGTCTAGTTCTCTTCCAAAATCAAGAGGTTTTTCTCTTAAAAAAAAAAAAAAAAAAAGCCTAGCTGTATTTGGCCTATATTCCTAGAAGGTAACAAGCAGCAGAAACTGTAAGGTGGCTGCCATACTCCCTAAGAAACTAACTCAGAGTCACTTGGATTTGTCACTAAGCTTAGAAGGCTGTTTTTCTCAGAGTAGAGAAAAGACCTTTCTCTAACAAAAGTAGGACTATAAAAAAGAATAAGAGGACAAAATGGCTCTTATGCCCATCCAAATTCATTCAAATCCCACAGACTTTTGAGCTTATGAGCCCTAGAAATGGACGGTAAAATGATGCCTTTTCATGGAGAAAATACCATAGTAGTCACAGCGAAACTCACAATTGATAGCATTTAATTGAGCCCTTACTCTTAACTAAATTCTTTAGATGCAATGCATAATGAATATGTTATCACCTTTATTTTACTAATGAGGAAAACCAGTTAGAAAAGTTATTTAATTTCTCAAAGGCATAGAGCTCATTAGAAGTTGATTTAGTAATCAAACCTAGGATATTATGGTGTCTTTGGCCATACGTTCAGGTAATATGTAGACTAGTTCCAAAAAATATATAATGCTCAACTTAATTATCCAGAGACTAGTGCTCCTTATAATCTTACATGTATTATTCCTAGGACCATCCTCAGTAAGATTTCTACATGAACACTGAGAATAACATCATAAAAGCTCAACATACAGGAAAGACATAAAATCTAAGAAATACATATTCAGTAAGTTTCCAATATTAACTCTTTTGCATGATTACTATTTTTGTTAATTAGTTTTACTCTGATGGTTTCACTAGGTTACCAACAACTTCAATATGAATTGAAATGGCTTCTTCTGGGCCTTTCAGTTCTGAGATAATATTTGAAATATGGTTAGATTTCTTGGGTCAGAATCCAAGGGTTCAATCTTTGAACACAAAAGCCTTAGACAACCAGCAAGAGAGTATAAAACACCTACCTCTGCATCACTTGGGATCCTAGAAACAGATGGTACACACAAATTGGGTAATCTAAGGAGAGTCATACATGTAGGCAGGGTATTGGGAAACCACAAGGTGTTACATTATTATCATTTCTAAAGTGTAAGTGAGCAGTTTCCAGAAGCTGGAGATAAAGAGCTCTGTAGAAGCACTATAGCTTTGGTTAAATGAAGCACTCATGCCATGGTCATGTCGCAGGGATGAACCCAGAAAAATGAATACCTGTGCCATCTCCTTCAGGCCTCCAATCTCTTACCAGTTCTGGGCATAAATAAGCCAGAGGGAAAGAGAACCCACTGATGTCATCTACATAGTCTTCCAAAGCACACAGCATGGTAGAAAGGGGCAGAGGAACTATCTAGAGTGGACATGGAAGATATTCAGCACACCCATCCTGGCTAAAATGACCAGACATAGGCTGACAGACACATTTTCAAATGAGCAACTGTTATGCATCCTGCATTTAGCTGAGTAATGAAAAAGTCTCATCGAATTTTAATGGAGGAAATAAGCTTAAAGGTCTAGTTTTATCCCCTATCTAAAGGATGAGTTATTGCTAACAATACTAACAGTGATCTCAACTGTCCTTAATTTGACCATCTAAAATGATCAAGAATTCACTTATCAGTGACTTAGAAAGGATTCCTTAAGTTGCAAGTGATAGATATCCAATTTCAACCGCTGACCTAACTGGGACTTCTAAGTGTGGCATTCATGCAAGGCTGAATCCAATGGTCCAAACCACATCATCAGAAGCAGGGCTTTCTCTGTGGTGGATTCACTCTCTGGAAGGATCTTTGGGCATGTTGACAAGATGGCTGTCAATAGTTCCAATCTTGTACTCTACCTACCTCAGATGCAAAGCTTCAGCAAAATTCATCACTTGAATTTCACTGGACTGATCTGTGTCATGTTTCCTCTTCTGTCCCACTGGCCTGGTTGAGTAGGATAAAGTAATTTAATTAGTTAGGCCCTAGTCAAATGCCCACCTTAAAGGTAAGTGAGGGGAGAGTTTATCCCACCCAAATCACCTGATTTAGTTAGGAAGAAGTAGTCTCAGAGACAACACAGAGTGCTGTTATTCTCAGAAAGAGGGGAAATGGGTACTGGGTAGGGAAAAAGAAAAAAGAAAAAATGTCTACCACAGTTACATTACTAGGAAGTTCTTGTGAAATCTTCTTGCTGGTTACATCTATTTGTCCTAGCTCTCTCTGGTGGAACCAGGGAGGGATTATCTACTCCTCCTTCTGCATAAAGTTCTTCATATATCTGACAATATCACTCCTACTTCTGTATTACTCTAAGTCCTCACTAGTCAAGACATCACCGGTAGCCTTTATCTACTCTTCATGAAACGTATTTTCTTTTCCTTTTTTTTAAAAAAAGATTTTATTTATTTATTTGACAGACAGAGATCACAAGTAGGCAGAGAGGCAGGCAGAGAGAGAGAGGAAGGAGGCTCCCTGCTGAGTGGAGAGCCCAATGCGGGACTCGATCCCAGGACCCTGGGATCATGACCTGAGCCGAAGGCAGAGGCTTTAACCCACTGAGCCACCCAGGCATCCTTGGAATGTGTTTTCTAGATCTCATATCATCCTGGACACTCTCCTTTGTATTCTGTGCAGCTTATCAATGGTCCTCTTAAATCATAGCTTCCAGACAAGGACACCAAATGGGTAACTCACACAAGAATTTAATGTTTAGTGAATACTTTCCATTTCCTAAGCACTGAGAAAACACTCCAAGAATGTTACATATTTTAACATATTTAATCTTCACATCAATCTTCTGGAATAGGTACCATTATTACACCATTTCATAAGGCACTGAGAAGTCAAGTAACTTGCCCAATTAGGGCAATCCCAAGGTTACTTGGCTAATAAATGAAATATTTTAAATTCAAACCCAAACAATTTTGCCTCCCATGTTTGTACTATGATCCACTTCAAGAATCAAAAGGCACAGCACTGGTATGTAAACCTTTGAGGCAAAATTTTTCAATCACATTAGTGAGTCAAGAAATGGAAATTCTCTCAACGTAAGAGACCACTTTCAATTATCAAATTGGCATGTTTAATAGATAAAATTAGTGGGAAATGCAAACCATCTTAAGTTGGTGGTGTAAGCAGTAAAATATTTCTGTAAAACCATTTGGCATTATGTTAATTAGAGTCACAGAAACATACCCTTTAGAAATATATAACCTATAGACGTATTCAAATCTGTAACTATCATGATGTAAAATTCTATAAATAACAACAAGCACCAGAAACAACCTAAACATTGAGTAATTAAAGATTGGTTTAACAAATTTTGAGACACCCTTCCATTGGAATATGAATCAATAGTAAAAATGCTAGTATAAAATGGTAAATAATACACAAATGGTTTTTTTCTATTTCACTGAATGAGCTCCCAAAAAAAAGTATATTAAGAGAAATTGGAGTGGAAGAGGAGGAGCTAATTATCTTTTATACAGATTATGAAAAGAATCAACACAGCTAGCTCCCTCAGCAATTCAATTCATAGAAGTAGGACGCCTACTAATTTTTTAAAATATTTTATTTATTTGAGAGAGAGTGTGCATGAGAGAGCGAGATTGAGAGCATCCACAAGCTGGGGGGAGGTGCAGAGGGAGATGGAGAAGCAGACTCCCCACTGAGCAGGGAGCCCAACTTTCGGGACTCTATCCCAAGACCCTGGGATCATGACCGGAGTCAAAGGAAGATGCTTTACCAACTGAGACACCTAGGCACCTCCTACCAATCTCTTCTAGAAGCACTTCAATTACAGAGGATGAGTATATCTGAACTGAGTGAGAGTTAACTGCATCTGTACACCACACGAGCAACAACCACTTTTTATCAGATTGTGTTAACCTCTGGTGGATACCAGCATCTCAAGTAAAGGAACATTCATCTTTTACCTTCCTTCAGCAGTTGTATGTGAGTGAAAATCTCTATTAGATCTTTTTATGCTACTTTTAGACAGAATTTCCAGCTTCTTTATCTCTAATCCTTTTAGAAAAGGACATCTGGAGGCATAAAGAAAATTATTTCTGTCTTGCAGAGATCTTCCTCATTTTCCCTCTGAATGTAGTTGAAAAATAAAGTCCCCGCCATATGTAGAAGACTTTTCCCTCTGCTTGTACTAGCCAAGCCATATAACTTGAAGCACAATATTTTTGTCTAGAAAATACCATGTTCGTTGTGGAAGATGTAAAAAATAGGACCAACTTTTGAAAAATGAAAGAAAAGAAAATAATCCATGATCCTACCACTATAAGTACCACTTTTAACATTTTCTCTATCTATTTCTGGAATTTTACCATAGAGACACATACGTGTGCTTTAGACATAGGTGAAATCATACTCTGCATTCTGTGCTGCAACTCTTCCATAATTGAAACAACAAAAATATCTTTTCCTGTCATTGCATATCCTAAAGCAGGAGTTTTACCATACAGATTCCAGTTTATTGTTAAAAAAGGAAAAGTTAAGGATTCTCAAGTGAAGAAATCAAGAGTCCTTTGATGCTTTCAGTAGGTGCTAATACTACAGTTACCACTAAAAGCAACCACAGGTGAGGAATGAAAAGGGAACAAAAAGGGATCTTATATTTATTACTAATAAGATCTTTTACTGAGCACTTTACATTCATGAACTCATCACAATCATAACCCCTTGAGGTAAGAATGTTTATTCTCCATTTCCCATATGAAGAAATTGAGAGTCTCTGAAGGTTACATATGTTGCCCAAAGTTACATTACTATAAAATGGGGAAGCCAAGTCAGAACCTGCTTCTGTCTGATTGCAATCATCTTACTATATAATGGGAAAACCAAGACACAAGCTCAGTTGTGTCTGACTCCAAAATTTTCATGCTACTTCCACTTTACCACTACTTCTTTACACATGAGTTCCTATAATTTGGGGGGGACAAATATCTATTAAATGCTTATTAGTTTTCAGGCACTGTATCAGAAACTGTGCATGCAAAACTAAATAAGCCTAACTAGGTTCCTCTTTGATGAACTTCTACATGCCAGAAGGGGAGACAGGTAATAGACAAGGAAATACATACACAACTAATATCAACCAATAAACCCTACCTCCCAAATGTTCCCAAAGGAAATGAGATTCAAACTTTGGGCTTTTCTAAAAGGGGTCTCTGAGGCACATGGCTGTGTCCTGGAACCATTAGGCATCAGGTCCGTTCATACTCCAGGGCTCTCACCTGAGAGCATCCTTAAGTATTTCAGCTCGTGTTCTCTGGGTACTGGCTGACAATACGCCCCCTGCATAGAGTTCAGTCATGAGAGGTTTTCCTCCCAAATCAATAATCATGAGACTCTGGGATCAAAAGGCAGGGACACACCACATCCTATACTGTCACAGTATATTGCATAATGCTTTAAGACCATGAATTCTGGATCCAGACTGTCCGGGTTGAAAGCCTCCACCACAAACACCAGATGAGAGGGCTTGGGTAAGCTATTCAACTACTCTTGTCCATGATCTTTTCAATTATAAAGTGGACATAATAACAAGGAGGAGGAGGAAAAAAAGAAGAGGAAAAAGAAGAACTTACCTGATAGGTTATTGTGGGCAGCAAAGGAACTGAATTATGTGGAGAACCTGGAATGGAGCCAGGCATGTAATAAATGCTTTTTAAATGCTATTACAATAGTACTGGGTTATGACACCCCAGGCTCTGTGGCACTGGAGTCACCTCTCAACATCATAAGCCCCAGAGTCAACAATGTAGGTGGCATTTTGGTCCTACCACTCACTGCCTGAAAGATATTGAACATTTCTCCAAATTTCATTTTACTCAACCTTAAAATGAGAATTTCAACAATACCTACTTTAAACTATTGTTTTGAAAATAAAAGGAGATAATGTAAAAAAAAGTATGGAACCATGTGCTTAAAATATGGCCCAGTTCTATCAAGTGTTAACTATGATTCAACTTACAATCCTAGGACATATTTGAAAGTCACGCTCTCACCCACCACTCCACCATGCACCGAAGCTAGCCCTCTTATAAGGACATCGGGGCCTTTGGTTGCTCATCCCCCTAACCCTCCCATGGTGAGAAGAAAAATATCTGATGCTGTCAGGTGAGGTAGTTTCTGTAAGTGAGCTAAATCAGGAAGCTGATCCATGAGAACTTTGAGAGAGAGAGAGAGACAGCCAAAGACAGCGAGCATATGTTAAGAAACAGACGACCCTCATAGTCTGATGGGGCACCTCTTGGCTTGCAGTTTCCTTGCATTTTGCTTACTGTCATACCATTTTTGGTATTCCCCTGGGTATATTATAGTATCTGTATCCTGTTTTGATTTCTAGAACTATTATGTAAAAGGAGAAAAGAAATGAGTTCTGCCATGAAATTTCATATGGTGCTTTCCAGGTATGTGTTATGCTAAACCTGGAGGCCAAGTTCCTACTGATTCCAAGTCAGGACTTTGCTTTCTTCACTATCCTATTTATGCCAGGTATTCATTTTCCCTTCGAGTGTCAGACAGCCTCTGATAATTGAGCAAAGTCTATCTCTTGTTTTGCCTTTTTAGTATTTCCCAGCTTCCGGCACTGACTCTCAAGTATAGATGTTAACTGATATGCTATAAAACTAAATTTTATATGGAGTATCAGAAACACCTGCTCCCGTGGTATTTCTCCTCACTCCAATATTCAGTGGCACATTCAGTAAGTTTACTGAGTGCCTACTATGTGCACTGCCCTGGGGATTCAACAGTGAACAAGATAGGTGAGTCTCGGCCTTATTTGAGCATTCCAATGGAGGAGAAAGACAAATTACAAAAAATTTTTAAAAAACAAACAAATGTGAAAATGCTATGCAGAAAATGCAAAATGAAAGGGGGAATGAACAGAGGTGGAAAGTGCAGGAGAGGAATATCAGGAAAGACCTCTCAACAGAGACAATACCTAAGCAATCCTAAGACTCGGGTATAAGAAAAACATAGTAAGGTAAACCCAAAAGAAAATGAGCCAGAAAAAAAGTACGAAGAGCAACATCCTTGAAGTGGGAATAAGTTTGATGTATTAAGGCACAAAAAGGCCTGTGTGGCTGTCTGGAGGCCAGTGGGGTATGAGGAAAAAAAGAGATCAGAGAGGCAGGCCAGTAGTCCTACAAGCTTAAGGCTCAGAAAGAAGACTGGTTCATGGTGTCTTGTTTTTCTCATTTGTCAACAATCAAGTGGCTGGAGGTGAAGTGAGGATAAGTACAGTGCCGAAGGTGCAGGTGCATTTAGACCATACAACACCACACTTTCTATGGCTAATATGACATAATCCTACCTCTAAATTAGAGTCTACACTCACTATCTCACAGTATGATCTTCAAAGGCAGAACACAGAAAACTTACACTTGAACGGGCTTCTTCTAAGCCTTAGGTTCTTTATTTGCAAAATGCAACTAATAACAGCCTATCATTGGAAGCACGGGATATCCACAGCACCAAGCTGCAATGGATAAAGGCATTAAGACCAAAGACTTCTTTGTACCACAGTGTTCACTGCAGCACTATTCATGATAGCCAAGATATGGAGGCAAGTCGACTATCCATCAATAGATGAATGGATAAAGAAAACATGGTATAGGGCAGGGGAGAAAAAATGAAACAAGATGGGACCAGGGAGGGAGACAAACCACAAGAGACTCTTAATCTCTTAATCTCAAAAAACTGAGGGTTGTTAGGGGGAAGAGGGTAGGGAGATGGTGGTTGGGTTATGGACATTGCAGAGGGTATGTGCTATAGTGAGTGCTGTGAAGTGTGTAAACCTGGCGATTCACAGACCTGTACCCCTGGGGCTAATAATATGTTATATGTTAATAAAAAATAAATTTAAAAATTAAAAAAAATGGTATATATTTACAGCTGAATACCCCTTAGCCTTAAAAAGAAAAAAATCCTGCCCTATGTGACAACATGGATGAACTTGAAGGACATTATGCTAAATGAAGCAAGCCAGTCACAGAAATCGTGCAGTATCATCATATTGCTTGATTTGACTTACACAAGGAAACTCAGAAGGGTCAAACTCATGGAAGCAGAGAATATAATGGTGGCTTCAAGGGACTGGGAGGTGGACAGTATACAGAGTTGTAATTCAATGGGTAAAAGGTTTTACTTACGTTAGGAGAATAAATTTGAGTGATAGGCAGTTACAGTGGAGCATCCAGAAGTACCTCAAAATTTGTTAAGAGGATAGATCTCATGTTAAATGTTCTCACCACATACATACACACACAAAAAGGGACATAGGAAATTCTAAGAGATGATGGATAGGTCTATTATTACCTTTATTGGGGTGATGATAGTATGAGTGTTTACCCCTGTCCAAAGTCATCAAACTATACACATTAGATATTTGCACACTTTTGTATATCAATTATACTTCAATAAAGCTGCTTTTAAAAATGACAGCTAGACTGTTACACACACACACACCCCTAGGGACACCTGCTGGCTCAGTCAGTAGAGTGTGCAACTCTTGATCCAGGGTTGTGAGTTTGAGCTCCACTACGAGTGCAGGGATAACTTTAAAATCTTAAACAAACAAACAAACAAAAAACCAACACCTGCATGTCTGAGATAGCAATGTGTTGATCTATATTTTGCTTTCTGTACTTACACAGCAACTGAGAAAACTGCCTTCCTGGAAATCCAGTCTTGTACGTATGGGCATGAATGACTCCACAATACATTTTCAAGGCATAAATCATTTTCTCTTTACCTTTTTTATGCTTCCTAATGATTCTGATGGCTGAAAGGTCACCAAATTCCTAGCTGTTTATAGTCAGCAGGGTTAATTTTTTCAACTGGTCAGAAAATGTCAAGCCCATCAACAGCATTATTCACTTCATTAGCTAATGCAGTAGAATTTAATGTTTTGGGGATCAAAGAAAATATGCATTTGAAGAATACCTTGGAATAAGATCAAGGATATTATTCAAAAGGGAAATTCTCTACTTAAATTATCATCCTCCCTACAGCTGATTATCTTTTCTCAGAAAATGACCCCATATGTCTGCATGTCAAATGACTGTATATGTCATTTTCTAAATAGCCCTGAGCCATGCTTTAAAAACCTTTAGGACCACTATATAATCATTCCAATAGCAAATATTTATTAAGCCCTTAATATGTGAATATGTGCAAGTCTCTGAGATGAGTATTTGAAATAAATTGCTTCACAGAATACTCCTGACATTCTCATGAAGAAAGAACTATTGCTCTCATTTTGCAAATGAGGAAATGCATGCTTTGGAAAGTCTAACTGGAGGAAGGTCACCATGCCTCTGAGGCCTCAGCTATTGAGGCATTTGGGTGTGAATGCAGGCACTGGCCTTGGCTGGCTCTGATTATATAGCTTGAAGTCAAGGAACGGGATATTTCAAGACTGAATGGCAATAAAAGAACACACTTTGTGCCCAGGTCTGCACCAGCTCTGCAACCAGCCTTCTTTCCCACAAATCTGTTTGTTCACTACTGAGAAATTCTACACTACTACATTCACTACTGAGAGAAGAAACTGGATTACCTAAAACCTTTCCTCTTCACACACCTGGCTGCAGCCACCCTAGCCTCTGTTTCCAGATTGTGTCCTAGCACTAACACATGGTCAATCCTCTATAAGAGTGTGTTAATGTATTATGAAATCGTACGGTTGAGAAAAGAAAGTACCCTCATCAGTTACTTGTAATCCCCTCATTAAACACAGTTTTCAGAAGTTGATTTGTATCCCCATTTGAACATCACATCCAGGGCACTGAAATTTAAAAAGGCAAAGCAAGATGCACAATTCGCTCCATTACTGAAGGAGAGGTTGTCCTCTGACACTCTAAATAAAAACTCATTCTTTACATAACAAGTGACAACAAAGGAAGTGATAGTAGTGACTTAAAATCAATAGGAAATAAACCTACAAATAAGACATTCTCAGGACAGCATCATGCAGCTGTCTCAAAAAAAGTCAACTAATTTCCTCACTAATTTTATAGGATTGCCAGAATATCTTCACAGGAAAAAACACTGTGATATAATCCCCCCAGGGAAAGTAACCAAAAATAAAATGATAATAATGTTAGCGAATAGTATCACTTTAACGATTCCTTAAATAGGTTAGGTGGATACTCCAGCAACATTTGTCCCATTTTTTCACTAATTATTTTTTCGCTGATAAAATGCTAAGCCCTAAGCCTTTGAAAAATGTTGTGTTTTTTAATCAGTGTTATTTATAACCCAGTAAATCTAATATTCCCGAGCTGAAGCTAAAATATTTGTCCCAACAAAGCAAAAGGCCAATTCTCTGCTTCCCTATTTCAATGCCATCAGAGGGCGGATCATACCTATGTGCCTAGGGATGTCCAGACTCACAGGACAGGATGGCACCAAGGAGGCCATGAGAGCCAAAGGAACGTGGGGAGAGAAACTACCTATTTCACCATTTCCCTAAATGTTAGCCCTTAAAAAACTGTTTCAAAAATGTGTTTATGGTTAGATCAATACTCTGCATTAAAGGTAAAAGTGGGGGAGGAGAAAAGGAGTAGGAAGAGGAAAAAGAAGAAAGGGAGGAGGAGCAATAAGCAGAGGAGAAGGAAGAGGAAGACAACCATGACAACCCTGAAATGGTGCTGTGTATATGGTACTGAGAGGCCAGCAAGCCTTGCTACCTACAGGGAGAAAGCTTAGGAACAGATCTGAAGCTCTCCAGACCCCAGCTTTTATTCTGTAAAATAAAACTAACAATCCCAAAACTATTTAGGAAGAAAGTGCTCTGTAGAATAAAATGCCAAACAATTGCTTTTTTTTTTTATAAACATATTTTTATCCCCAGGGGTACATGTCTGTGAATCGCCAGGTTTACACACTTCACGGCACTAACCATAGCACATACCCTCCCCAATGTCCATTACCCCACCCCCCTTTCCCGACCCCCGACCCCCAGCAACCCTCAGTTTGTTTTGTGAGATTAAGAGTCACTTATGGTTTGTCTCCCTCCCAATCCCATCTT
>PISX010021320.1:0-33845 GCA_004024625.1 Mellivora capensis
AAAAAAAAAAACCCACAAAACAAACAAATAAACAAAAAACCAAACAATTTAATTAAAAAATAGGCAAAGGATCTGAATAGACATTTTTCCAAATAAGCTATACACATGGCCAACATGTATATGAAATGATGCTCAATATCACTAGTCATTAGGTCAGAACCACAAAGCCACACCTGCTAGAAGACCCATCACCACGAAGACAAGAGACGACAGGTGCTGGCAAGGATGTGGGGAAAGGAGACCCTCATGCACTCTTGGTGGGAACACAAATTGGCACAGCCTCTATTGAAAACAGTATAGAGGATCCTCAAAAAATTAAACATAGAGCCGCCCTATGATCCAGCAATTCCATTTCTGGAGCTATATCCACAGGAAACAGAAACTCTAACTCAAGCAGTTAGATGCCCCATGTTTACTGCAGCATTATTCACAAGAGCCAAGACACAGAGGAGGCAACCCTTCCGTCAACAGATACATGGATAAACAAAGTGTGATATATGTAAAATAGAATATAATTCAGCCATAAGAAAGGGAAATCCTGTCATTGGCAACATTACACCAAATGAAGTAAGTCAGACAAAGACAAGGCCTGTGTGATTTCATGTACATTTGGAATCTAAAAACGAAAACCAAAAAACGAAACTCAGAGAAAAGAGATGGGACTTGTGGTTCCCAGGAGCAGGGGCGGGGAGAGGGGACCTTGGTGGTCAGAGGCACGGACCTGCCGCCGTGAGGGGAACGAGAGCGAGCAGGTGACGGATGGCACAGGACGACAGCTCGCGCGGCCGCGGGGCGCCGGGAAAGCTGCCGCGGGAGAGTAGGTCCCGAGTGCCGTCATCACCGGGGGAGACTTTCCCCTTTCTTTACATTCCTTTTTATTGTTTCTGTGAGAGGCTGGGTGCTAACTGGACCTACAGTGGCGGGCACCTCACCGTGCACGGACGTCAGACCTTCCCACCGTCCACCTGACTCACGCAGTAACTCACGTCAGGCACTCAGGACCACCGGGAGCGATCGGGCCGGCTTGGACACACACTCCTCTAAAGAAAACTCTGAATGAAGGGACAGTCAAATTCCAGGAAATGTTGGCCTTAGGTTTTGCGCTTTACTTTTTATGATGCCGTGATCTAATTAAGCGGTAAGAGAGGACAAAATAAAACCGTAGCCTATTTACATAGAAATAGGGGTATTTGTTTCCTGTCACTACCCTACCATGTCACCATGAACTCGGGAGCCTCAAACGACAGAGGCTTATTCTCACGCAGCTCTGGAGGCCAGCCCTCCAGCATCAGCCTGCCCACCGGACCTCCTTCCTGGGAGCTTCTAGAGAGAATCCCATTAACTTCTGGGGCTACCACACCCCTGACCTATGCCTCTCTCGTCTCACGGCCTCTTCTGTGAATTCTTCTCCTTCTGCCTTTCTCTTCTAAGGACACATGGATGTGTTGGCATCTAGAGCCCACTCAGGGAATCTGGGATAATCTCATCATGTAAGATCCAGAACTTAGTCCCCAATGCAAAGACTCTTTCTCTTTATAAGGTCCCATTGGCAGCTTCCAGAGATTAGGAATCTCTGGGGGTACCTTCAGGAGCGTCTGGCATCTTTGGGGGGTCATGATTCAGCCCGCCACGGAAGGCAGATTCAGGAGTCAAATGAGGAAAGGTCTGTCACCCGTGGGGCGGTGGGATTTGACCTGGGAACATGCTCTTACCTCAGCTTAGCCAGGAATGAAGTCCAGAAAAGAAACAAGAACTCGGGGCTGGTTTGTAGGTATTGGTCCGCGGCCGCTTCAGGGTCCAGGGCTGCGAGGCTCTTCCACTAGAGCCGCCCTCCTCTTTGGATGCTTTGCTAGTGGGTCCGAGATACTTAGTGGAATGGACCACCTTTTTGTAAAATACAACTATAGTTTTTACAAAATGGGTAGGTTTTGTTTCTGCGATATAAACTACTTCTCTCATCTTGGTAGACAGAGTAACTGTTTCTGAATTTATAAACCCGGCACCGGCTCTGGTCCGAGTCACTGTCACTGTTCTCCCGTTGTAACTGGCCACTTTGCCAGCAAACGTCCAGAAAATCTCCGGGTGCGTGGGCGGACCCCCTGCAAGCGGTAGATGCTTGATAAGACCGGAGGGAGAAAGCTCGGGGCCGTGTGCATGACGACCCCCCGCCAGCACCTCCCCACGAGCCACTATGAATCATGCAGGTTAACAGCGCGTCCGAGACAAAGACGCTGACTTCTGTCAGCTCGTCTGCAAGGAAGTTGCCCTCAGGGCCCTCCTGGAGTTGCTTTGGGAAAGTCTCACCCCAGGAGCCCGTCCACGCGTGGCGAAATGAGCTCAAGGGTGAGAGAGAAACAAAGACTGTTTTTGTGACACACTGCGTCCGCACGGGCTGTGTGTGGCAGGTGTCCATCCTGCCGCGCTGGGCGGACGACGTCACGCTGGGGGGCGTCTGCTCGCCACTGGCCTTCCGCCCTCCGCGACGGCATCGTTACCCCCTCTGGAGGGCAGTTTTTATGGGCAGTGTGGCACGCTCTGAACGCAGCCGGGACCGGTGGTGTTTTCAAACAGTTCTGTTTAAAAGACAGACCCAAAGTGATTCTGGTTTTGTTTTCCGAATCCACAGTCTCGTGCAAAAGTACAAGACCGGTGTCTATTGTTTACATTTTAATTCAAGTTTTACGTACCTTTCTCTTTATTCTTTGCCCCTTGTAAGGTGTGTTGTTAATTTTATACTAACTAAAATAGAACAAATCTACAACTGTGTGAAATGCTACAGTAAGTTGGGTTGTTTTTGTTTCTAAATAAAATATAAATACCTTGTTTCAGGGTTCTGGTTCAAGTGCACATCCCTCCCCCATGGCTGACTTAGAACAACACAAAGAATGAGCACTAGAGAAGAAAATACGATTTGCATTGAAAATACATGCAAAAACGGAAGTTTCAAAGGGTAGCTGCCAAGTATAACAAACTTAGGGTCAGAGGGAGACCTGACACCGAAAGAGCATAGGCAGCCCCCACGGGTCTTTCCCAGCCTCCAGTTTCCCATAAAAGGGTTACAGCCCCGTGTGTCAGCGGACGGTCCTGCCGGAAGCACCCACAGCGGGCACTGCAGGGGAGCCAGGACCAGAGGGAAACCAGCAAGATGCCAGTCTTTCCTCAAAGCGCAGGGGTCGGAGAAGGAAACTTCATGGCCATCGGCTCAGTATTAGCTGTTCCAATACCCCAAACGTCCTGGCACGTCAGGGCGGGGCTGCCAGGCACACGGGCCGCCGAGATGGGTAAGCAGATCCCACCCTTGCCCGGAGGACGTGGAGTGACACCTGAGCTCAGCTACTGCTCTCCTCCTCGACCTGGCCTTGCCCTGTGCAGTTCTCAGCAAACAGCTCATCCAGAGGGAACCGTTCTCCGTCGCTGAGTAACCCCCCAAGAAGAGGACCGGCGCAAGCAGGAGGCCAGCTGAAGCTGACCCATCAGAAGCAGAAGAAAAATGTGCATGAACTTTCCTCCACGAGCTCGGGGAAAGGAAAGAGTTTCGTCTCCCTGAAATCAGGACTCGAGGAGGAGGTACAAGACGTCGCAGAAGAGGCAGGAGCTCCAGAGAAGACCGGGGCGGTAGCCGTGGAAGGAAAGAGCGAGACTGTGGGGCAGCCGTGGCTGCGGGCTCCCCGGGATTGGGCGCCCTGGCGGAGAGCAGCCAGGCCCCGCGGGATCCACGCCTCCGGAGGAAGGGGGGCAGCGGGCTTGGCAGGGGTGAGGCTGAGCGCCGATGCGCGCTGTCCGTTCGGGTCCTCCAAGAAGCTACACCCGAGAGGAGGCTGAACGCGCAAGGGCACCGCTGTCGTCCGCCACGGAGCTCCGGCGGCTCCCTCACTCAGCTCTGCGCCCTGCCTCCCCCGGCGCCCGCCCATCCCACGTGGACGCCTCGGCTCGGGCCACGGCTGACCAGGTCCTGCAGCTCCGTGCTGGACAGTCTCTGTGTGGGAAGCCTGTGCCCCCCGTTTCCCCATCCTACACACCGGGGCCCTCCCGGGGGCTGTGCTTCCGTCTCAGAGATGTCGGACCCTCACCCTGCAGGCGATGAGACAGTAGCGGGCGGGGAGCTCCTGAGCTGGCCCCTCCGGGAGGGGTCCAGGGCTGCGGTGGGGCGGGGCATGCATGGCTGGAGCAGGTGTGCAGTCCAGCAAAGGCAGGGGCTGCTCCGACAGCGATCTCGGGGATAGGACGGCCTTCAGAGTGGCTTGAGCAGGCGCGAGCAGGCTGGGTCTTTACTCCCCTGCACTGCCCGGTCGGCGAATGTGGCCCGTCCTCCCCAAGAGGCCCGACCTCGGGCCAGGGGTGTCTTCAACCGCCTCGGTCCCGGAAGAGCGCAGGCAGCCGGGAGTGGTCCTCCCGCGGCGCTCCCCACAGCCTGGGTTCGGCTATTCCGACCCCCAGCGTGTCCAGAGCAGACACGGGGGTAGGACACACTGGGAAGACCGCTTTACTGGGATGGGGAAACACGCGTGCCCACAGGTGACCCTACACCCCGCGACAAGGTCCTCCCGGAATAAACGTCAATGACGACACGGCCCTCGCGGGAGCTGCACCACCGAGAGGTCTGCACTCTGGGGGGCCCTTCAGGTGAGGGAAAACAAGCCGGATGGAAAGTCAGAAACGCAGGAAAGACTGAGGAGCAAGGCAAGTGTCAAATACGTTGTTAAATCTAGAATAACACTGACTTCCCCAAGCACTTCATGACAAACTTGAGAAGCAGAAACAGCGGGTGGGAACGGGCGGGGCCCGCATCCTGCGGTCGGGGAGAGAGTCACAGTGTCGATTTGTACCGACTCCGGAGTCAGAAAGGCGCCCCGGCACCCCGTAAAGGACCCAGGAAGCCATTACAAGAATGGGAAATTCTCGGCAACACAAGGAAGGTAAAAAAATAACATTAGGACGGGTGGGACAACAGAAAAACATTGCAAACAGAAGGATAGAGAAGGTTTGGAATAAAGAATGAAGGAAAGAAGGAGGAGCTAGCGCTCAGCGGAGTCGGGCTGGTGTGGTGACACCAACGCCCGGCAAGGCGTACGCGGGGGACAGCGGCAGCGAGCGTCACTGTGGGATAACGGACGCTGAACTCACCTGCAGCTTAGCCTCGAAATATGTAAAGGAAACCGAATAGAACTACAGGCCACGATCACGGTGGGAGGTTTTATTACATATCACCTGGCAATTAACCAAATAATAACCCCCAAATCCGGAAGGGAAAGAGTCCATCACGACCTTGACCGAACAGGCCCGTATGCCGTATTTCCTTGAATCTAAGAAGTCACTGCTACACACACGGCGACTCGGCGGACCACTCAGAGAAAAGGAAATCTCGTCAACGGTGGCTTGATTTCTCCTCACTCAGAACCGCGCCTCCAGACTTACTGAGAAGGCTTTCCCGTAGTTCATGACAATATTCTTAGGCACGTGTGAAACGGAAAAGAGAAATAAATTGCAGAAGGTATTTCTACAACACCTTTGAGCATTCTTTGCTTTGGGATCTCTTTGAGACTAGGAGCCACCAACACGCCTGTTTCTGAGCTCATTCTAGTCCTTGGTGCCTCAGGAGGGCTGGGGGTGCAGCGTGGTCCAGAGAGAGCCCCGTCCCCGTCCACCGCGATGCTGCCTCTGAGACTCTGCCGCTTGAAGGGACAGTGGAGCCTTTCCAGGCAAAATGGGGACGCACACGTCATCCCGAAATGGCCCTTCAGTGATCTGTATACACACTAAATGACAGCCCCGTCAGACCGTCCCACGTCCCTTTCTGGTTATAAAATCCACCTTAATTTTCAAGATACTGAACTGTGGAGAGCGTGCATCGAAAAATCCCTGAAATAGAGTAACACACGGTATCTGACAGCACCAGAATATACAATATTTTCAAGCACGTGTGGAACATTTATAAAAACTCCCCACATAATGACCTTAAAATGAGCCTCAGTACATTCTGAAGACTTATAGAATTACAGGGTGGTTCTCTGCTCACAGTCCCGTCAGGCTAGAAATCTATAACAAAGGAAAAACTGAAAGCTTCCTGTATGTTTGAAATTCGAATTATACTTCTAAATAACCAATAGGTCCAATGAGAAATCATAATGGCAGTTGAAAACACTTTTTAATAAACTTAACAGAAAAAAATATTAGTCTCAAAGTAGTATCGGGTAATCCTCAAACAACAGGGTTCGAACCGTGCGGGTCCACTTGAACACGGACTGTTCTCGGTACAGTACGGCACCGTAAATGTATTTTCTCTTCCTTATGATTTCCTCGATAACATGTTTTCCCTCTAGCTTACTTTATTATAAGAAGAAAGCGTATAATAACGACCTGTAAAATGTGTGTTGATCGAGGGATTCTGTGATCGGGAAGGCTACCGGCCCACAGTAGGCCATTAGTAGTCAGGTTATGGGGAGTCACAAGTTACATGAGGATTTTTCAAGTGCACGGGGGTGTCCCTAACCGGCCCCATAACTATATTAGGAAAGAAGAGAAAAGGATACTAGGAAATTAACGCAAAAGTAAACCCAAAGAAAGTAGAAGAAACTTCAGAACACATATTAATGAGACAGATGACAAATACCTCAAAGAGAAGAGTGGTTTGACACTGGTCCTTTGAGACGGTAAAGCCCTAAGAACGGGGGACAAGGGGTGGTGAGAAAGGCCTCCTTTGTCGCCCTGATTTCTGTCTCCAGGGGGAGACGCCGATCCATGTGGTCCTTTTCATGCTACTTTCTTAACTCAGCAGAGCAACCTTGTTCTCCCTGAGATTTTCTGGGCCTTGCTCCTGCCTCCCCCTGGGCTCTGCCCGTCTCCTTACAGCATGGGAGGACGGGGGTGTTCCCACATTTCCTCGTTGTCTTCTTACGTACAGGCTGGCCAATCCCTGCTGTTTTCCGCCACAGTCCCGTACCGTCACTTAGGGCTAGCTGAGCCCCTGGCATAGGCGCCGCATACTGTAGGGCAGACACATGACCTAACACTGACCCCATCGTCCCAGGAGGCAGGGGGTCCACATCCAGCTCTCAGGCAAGCAAACAAAACTATTTAAGGAAGTCAAAAGGGGGAGAGAAACCAGGTCACACACCCTCCAGGCAAGCTTGCCCATCGCCCCCCATGAAAGGGACATGCCAGCAGCTCGGCTTGTCGGCTTCTCATCCCATCATCCTGGGCAAACTCACTCAGGATGACCGTCTGAGTGTGCCCTCAGTGTGGGATATGACCTTTGCAAGGTCATTCCGGGCAGCCCGGCCCCCTCCGTGGGTGGATCTGTGTGGTCACGGAAGAGCCTGATTTCATGGGAACAGCCGCCTCCTCCCCGACCTTCAGCTAAGGGTTATGTCCGTCAGGGAACCGAGCTCTGTCTGGGCGGAGGGGTGGGCGGCGGAGGAACATGTGCATCTTCTTGCCAGTGGTCTTAGGGGTTCCTGCAGGTCTCCTTAGGGGCTCCACACACCAGACATACCATCCACCACAGCTCACTCAGCGCGGGAGGCCAGAGCGCCCAGGCGTCCTGCCTGGAAGAGGTCACATTCAAGGTCGCTTCTGCCCCAAAGCCACCATGGCCGTGTCTGGCTACGCAGTAGTTGCTGGATTGCTCTCCGATGGACCGTTCGCAATGAGATGGCCATCATCCTGAAGGCCACAGCTTTCCTCCAAACACGTAGTTGTAAAAAGATTCATGTAGACTGTGTTACCCGCCTTTGGAAATCTCCTTATAAACAATGCAGTTAAGTTCTTCCAACGAGTCATTGGGTCAATCACCGGCGCTTGGCAAGGTTTAGTTTCAGAGCGGGAGGGAGTCAAGACATACATTTTCCCCTCAAGCTCCTCCCAGTTTCATGTCCAAACATCTGTAAGTCCCCAAACAGAAACATTAACCCTTGTATGGGTCATCACCATCACTGGGGTCACTAGGGGTGGTAGGGTTGGCTCGTAGAGTCCGTGGGAACGATGGACACCGCAGCGTGAGCAGGGAATGACTGTGTGATCGTGGAGCCTGTGGGGGCAGGGGACCCGTTGTGCACCTTCAGCTGTCCCGTGCAAGCTTAGCCTGTGGGAACGTCACTTCAAGGAGCTGCCGTGTCCAGAGCAGCTCCCGTCCTGCTGGAACTGGAGTGGCTTCTCCTGAGAAGTTGACCTAACCTTGCACATTTCATTCATGTTCTTAAAAGAATGGAATTGCAAAATTTCCCCAAGATGGGGTCTTTTGACCTTTGAAAGTACCACAGTGGCAATCTGAGCACTTCTCTGAGTTATTTTCAATACTTCCTACAGCTTAATAGAAACCAAACATTTACCAATAATAAGGCCACAGAGGCTAACTGAAACGGCCTGTTTCTTCTCATGAGCCCGGGCTCTCGCCCGCGTAATGCTATTTCCATCTTGGCTTACTGCTGCGAGTTGTCATTTTTGCAGCTACTGATTTTTGTGTACTCAGCGATGATTAATAAAAGGGAAGAATTTATTTGTTTTTCCTTAATGAAAGCGATCAGGTCGGTAGATGCCATCTTTTAACTCATGAGGTCTGTGGGTAGAAGTATTACTCCAGGGCCCTTGGTGAGGAGAAGGAGCTGCTGGCCAGGCCACTGCGCTTCGCTGGCCGTTGGCTGTCACGGTTCCTGAGCCTGGAGAAGAGCCCGATCAGACCAGGTTTCGGGGAACGCATCACGAGGCATGCTCGGGCTTCCACACAGCTGAAGCACGTGTCCTAGTGAGACCTCAACCAACAGACCATCACGTGTGTTTTTCTCATGTCTGTGCATAGAAACGGTTCAGGAATTGTTGATGATGTTGTTTTCACGGCGGCCTTCATAATCTGATTACAGAACCTGGGAAAGATAACACAGAAAATTAACCATCAGATGATCCAACTTTATGGCCAGTGGCGCAGAGACCTTAAATATACATTAGTAAATTCAGCACATTTATTAAACATAGAACAAACTGCAATCAAGTAAGTTTATCTAGGATGGTTTAACCTTGGTAATTTTTTTTTCAAGATTTTATTTATTTGAGGGAGAAAGAGCATGAGCAGGGGTAGGGACAGAGGGAGAGGGAGAAGCAGACTTCCCGCTGAGTAGGGAGCCTGATGCGGGGTTCCTTCCGTGCCAGGACCCCGGAATCAGGACCTGAGCCAAAGGCAGACTCTTAACTGACGAAACCAACCTTAGTAATCTCTACAAATATAATTTATTTTATTAATTTATCACAATTTTTTTTTAAGATCTTATTTCTTTGTTTGACACAGAGAGATCACAAGTAAGCAGAGGCAGATGGTGGCGGGGGGGAAGCAGGATCCCTGCTGAGCAGAGAGCCCAATGCCGGGCTCGATCCCAGGACCCTGGGATCATGACCTGAGCCAAAGGCAGAGACTTTAACCCACTGAGCCACCCAGGCGCCCCTAATTTATCACAAAATTTTTAAAGATATGATCACATCTATGGAAAGCAAGAATTTTGAAAACTCGACATCCTGACTTTTTTTTAAACATTTAGTGCCTTTGCGAATGACCGGAAATGTCCTTAATAAAGAGATGGAGACACTGCATGTCCTGATAAAGCGACTAAACGCACCCGCGGTCGGCTGGAGACTCGGCGGGACCGTGCAGTGATGGTTGTTAAGGAGGATGATTCTCAGACTCGGCCGATGCGTACTATGCGCGGAGCCACCATCCCAGCTCAAATGCAAACGTGCGGAGCGCGGCCCGGGCGTGCGGCGTGTGGGCCTCAGCCCAGGCCCCAGCGGAGTCTGGTCCCCCGGAGGAACACCGTCCTGGCCGCTCCAGCCCGGCGGCTCTCCGGCCCCGCGGCCTCACAGCACCGCCCTCAGCCCCTCTCCTGGCCCCAGCCCGCTGCTTCAGCATCTGCGAGGTTCCAGCCGAGCTTCCCGCAGGGAGCGTCTGGGACTCCACAGGCGCTGCCCAGCAGAGGCCAGGCCGGGAGCGGCGATCGCTCTGCAGGGCCTGCGGGTCTGTGAACTCACCCACGGAAGCAATGGTTCGCTTCAGGATTGCCGGGAAACCCAGATGTCTCCGGGTCGTGGGTCGTGGGACCCCGTCCCCCGTAAGGCCTCCTCTACTCTTTCCCTCAGCGCTTGGGCAAATTGCACGCCCCGGGAACATTGCGTGTGCGGTCGTGGGGGGTTGGTGCCCGCCCTATACGACTGAGGGGAACGGCCGCCCAGCTCCCGGGGCGCTGACCTCAACCACCGCTGAGCGCGGGCCAGCGCTTTTCCTGCAGCTCCTGAGATGGTCAGGTCGCTGCTGGCTTTCTCCCTGTCCGTGGGCAAACTACGTTTCTTTTCAAATTTCCATTTAAATTCTAGTTCATTAACATCTATAGTGAAATTGGTTTTAGGACTAGAATTTAGTGGTTCGTCACACATACAGCGCCCAGGGCTCATCGCCAGTGCCCTCCTCAATGCCCATCACCCATGATCCCTCCCCCCTCCCGCCCTCCAGCAACCCTGAGTGTGTTCTCTGTAGTTACCAGTCTCTTGTGGCTTGTTTCCCTCTCTCTCTTTTTTCCTTCCCCCTTCCGCTATGTTATTTTCTGTTTTTCCCTTAAATTCCACATATGAGTGAAATCATACTGTATTTGTCTTTCTCTGATTTACTTGGCTTAGCATGATACCCTCTAGTCCCATCCACATTGGTGCAAATGGCAGGATTTCGTTCTTCTTGATGGCTGAGTAATATTCCATAGTATATATGTATATTTAATATAATATTACATACACATGGTATAAACCACGTCGTCTTTACCCGTTCATCAGTCGATGGACATCTGGGCTCTCTCCGTAGTTTGGTTGCTGCAAACATTGGGGTGCACGTGCCCCGTCGGATCTATTTTGGTGTCATTTGGATAAACACTTAGTAGCGCAAACTTCGTCCAGACCAAAAGCTTCTGTGCAGTGGAGGAAGCAATCGGCCAAACAAAAAGGCAGCCTCCAAAATGGGAGAAGGCATTGGCAGACGACACATCTGATAAAGGGCTAGTAACCCAAATCTATAAAGAAATTATCAAACTCAACACCCAAAAAATAAATAACCCCATGAAGACACGGGCAGAAGACGTGGAGAAAGGGGAGCCTCCTGCGCTGTTGGTGGGAACGCCCTGACTGATTTGTAAAATATTAAACCAGCCTTAAATTCCCAAGATAAGCCCTATTTAGTCAAGATGTGTCATTCTGTGTATAAATGTGCGAGTTTGCTTTGTTAATATTCTTAAGAAGTTCTAGGTCTATGCTCATGAGGGACGTTGACGTTGGTAATTCTCTTGCAATGTCTTTGTTTAGTTTCGTATCGAGGGTATTTGACCTCATAAAATGATTTCATTTTCCCTTCTGGAAGTATTCTCTCTTCTCTCCTTTCTGGAGGAAAGAACTTTTGGCTAGCAGCACCATTTCTCTTCTTGAGTGGGAGGAGAACTTCTTTTTGCTTTTCGTAATGTAGCTCTGCTGAAGAGGAATCGTCTCTCTAAAATGTCATCTTTATTTTCGAAGGACGTTATCAGTCAGGGGTTAGCTGGAGAAACAGAGCCAGTTCTTTTGAAAGCTTCTCTCCTTACCGGTCCTCATCTACAGGAAACTGGGGGCTACATCAGGAGAGCCGAGAGCACCCTCCTACTCCTGCCGAAGAGGATATGCGTAACCCAGGGATGCTGTCTCCCCACATCCCCCTAAATTAATTCACCCCCATGTTTTCCCCATGATTTGTTTCCTTGTATGTATCACGGATTAATGTTTCGTACTCCTCACAGGTGCCCCCTGGCATGGACTTCCCAGGGAGAGTCCGTATGTCAGACATTCTAGCTCGCTCTCCCTGTAGGCAAAGGAACTTTCCTGGCTAGCCCAATGGTTTAGCATATAGACAGGATTTCAGTCCTGGAAGAAATAGGGCATCTTTGCCAGACTATGTTTACCCGGTTTGGCCTACTGGACTCGTGGAGCGAGAAGAGGCAAATGTGGTGCCGTAATGTAATGCTCACTGAGAATCCTAGGGGGAAAAAGACCTCGAAAATTAGGAAAGCAAATTGGGGTACAAATTCCCTCATGCGGCACTCAGAGGCCCAAGATACTCCTAGGTGAAAGACACGCCGTCTTATTTCCGAGCCTGTCGTTCAGAGAGGGGTGGGAGACTCCCCTTCGGGTATAGAAGCCAATAATATACCCAGACCTCTCCTTTTAGCACCCTTACACGATAATTCTTATCAACCTTCTTGGCCTCAAGCCCTTCCTTCAAGGAAAACGAGTATAGCTCCTTCCACCTGAAAAGAAGGTCCATAACTCCCTTTTTTCCACGGAAGCCTGCAGAGCAAGCCTCAGCTGCTTCTGCTGGGCTGCCCACCGGAACTCCTTCCTCGTTTATTCCCATGCAGCCCCCAGTGTGGTCTTTTGGTTTTTCAACCATGCCTGCATCACTGAGCTTTGCACAAGAAGTGAGTGTCAAGGCCTCCCTCCTTCCAAGAGTTGGTCTCATAGTCAACGGTCTGCCGAGGCTTTGTCTGGCCCTGAGCCTGGGCGGGCTGAGCTGGGAGCCCTCTCCACCGAAACCTGTGCTCATTCACCCACCGGCCCAGCACGTACAGGTCTAAAACTGTGCCTAGAGAGTGAAGCACGTACAGCAACATTCTGTTTATCCCCACAGGACCTGAAAATGTGGCCCCCGAAGCAGTGAATTTTATTTAAAAATGGGTGCATTGGGAGGAAAACAATCTGCAATTATCATACACATTTACCTGCCTTTTCAGATCACCCGTGGGCCTGAATTTGACCTTTTCCTCCTGATTCGGATGGCGTGGTGGTCTGACACCCACCCCTCCTGGGATCCACACTGTTTCGCAGTTTCCTCCCTGGCCATCTAAGGCTTTATGAGGAGGTCGGCTGCCGTTCCTCGCGAGGCCGAGGCACCGTCACTCCGCGAGGACCCCTGAGCCTGCAGGAGAGCCGGTCGTCGGGCTTGGCAGAGGGAGGCGGGAGCACGAGCCGCACCGTGCGGAGACTCGTCCCGGGCGTTGGCACTCGTGGGGCGGAGCGTGAAGAAGGGCCTTAGAAAGACTCACTCAGACGGTCGGCGCTCCAGTCAGCAGCAGCGAGTTACGAACCAGCTTTGCACACCTGCCCGGGCTACTTGGCGTGGTAAGCTGAACGAGAAAGACCAGCCGACGAAATTTATTCCAGCCGGTGTACAGTTAAGAGCAAACAAAAGGCTTCGGCGATGTATGATCAGCTACGATTTTGGACAGCGGGAGCTCGAGGGCTTTCTTTACCTTCCCGATCTCGTCCTGTCGTTGGGAGAGCGTTCACGGAACACATTACTGGCCTGCTGGCCTCAGTGACTGTGCTCCGATGGAGGGCCCTGCCGGGCCGCACGCTGACGGAAGCGGCCTCCTCCGTGTGCCGTCCTTTGGCCTCCCTTGGAAACTTCTGGAAATTTTCACCCTTGGTTTTGAAGGAAACGTCACCTACGAGAGCTGTCATTCTCTAGGCCAACCATTCCACCATCACCAGGATGTAAGAGCTTCATGCTTCATAGAACAGATTTTGAGATCGAGCCTTAATTTCTCGACCAGTATGCGACTGGTAGAAACACGCACTGTTGAGCTTTGAATAACACGGCTCTGACAGCTCAGGCTCACTCATGCGTGGGTTTGGGTTTTGTTGTTTGTTTGCTTGTTTTCTCACAGCAGAAAAGCTTTCTCGTTTCCATTTGGTTCCCAGCGTGGGAGAAGGCTCCAGTGTGGCTAAACAGCCGCCTCGTGGCTACAGAGGCGGTTCAGGCGGAAGCCTTGACACCAGGGAGCACCGGAAAGGCCTTGCAAGGGCGCCTGGGCTCTGGAGGCTCTGCTCATGCACAGGAGCAAGCCCATCCGGGAGTCACTTGTCCCACCCAACCTGGGGGCCACCAGCCTGTGGAAGCGGGCCAGACTGTTGCCCATGTTCTTGATGAGTTTAGTCCTCATCTGAGAAGTCACAGACACGGGGGTCCATGTGGCAGATCCAAAGGGGCATGGTTTAGCCTCTTCCTGGACCATGGCAGCTTCCACGACATCCAGGGTTTTATTCCACTCGTCTTGGGACCACTTCTGCACATCCTGGAAGAGGACACGGCCACCATGCTGCTTTTGCATCTTCAAGAACTGCTGGGCGCCCTGAGCTTTTCCTTGGCCGCCTGGAGGAAGAAGCGTTCGTGCGCTCCTAAGCCGCATCCCTGAGGTCAAAACAGAAGCCTAGACAGAGGTGCAGGAGGCCCATGTGAGCAGGTGTCCTAGAGACAGAGGAGGGCGGAGAAGGTGGTTCCAAGGTTTCAACTGGAAAAGAGGCTGGAGGGTGGCCAGAGGCTGCAGGATCGACCCCTGGTCTTTTCCTTCCAAACACTGCTGAAGCCAGAGACAGGCCTGCAGGGCTGGGCACCCTGCCGATATGCTGATTTCTGTACAGCACAGTGCTGTGCGTGTACTTTGTCTTCCTTATGATTTTCTCAGTGACATTTTCTTCTCTCCAGCTCACTTACTGTGAGAATGCAGCCTACAATACACATAACATACGAAACAGGTGTTGACCAACTATTTACATCATCGATCAAGTTTCCAGCCAACAGGTTGTTAGTAATTAAGCTTTAGGGGAGTCAAAAGTTACATGTGGATTTTTGATGCTTAAGGGGCCTGCACCCTCAAGGCCCCGTGTTATTTAAGGGTTAACTGTAGATCAAAATTTGGGTTACAGAACGCGATCTGTGTTTGAAGTTGGGACGACACGGTCACGGTGGCCACGGGCTGAATGAGGTCTTCGGGAAGGTGCCAATATCTCTCTGTAGGCTCCCCATGTGGCGTCTCCACATGGAAAGGCAGTTGTACTTAGCAGCCTTTCCATGTTTTCCCGATGCAGACCTCATCAACGCATTAAAAAAGAGAACGTAGTACTTGTGTGCAAGGCCCTGCCTGAGAGCCTCAAGCCCTAGTAGTAACATCTCGTTCTTATGAATATCCTCCTGCCAGTGACATTATGGTGTATCTTAAATGATAAGGATCTGTAACTCACACCTACCCACACACATTCCACAGAATAAATATGCTGAGTGTAGCCGCGTAGTCATCAACTGGATTTCCCCCAATTTCTTTTTCTTTTTAATAATTTTTTAAAAAATATTTTACTTACTTATCTGAGAGAAGGAGAGAGCAAGACAGAGAGCATGAGCAGGCAGAGGGAGAAGCAGACCCCCTGGTGAGCAGGGAGCCTGACGTGGGGCTCGATCCCAGGACCGTGGGATCATGACTTCAGCAGAAGGCAGACCCAGGTGCCCCAAGATTTCCCCCAGTTTTTTTTAAAACATCTCAAACTTACAAGAGTTGAAATAATGATACAATGAACACCCATTAATCTCCTTTCCAAATGCAATTGTTAATAATTTGCTACATTTGCTTTCTCTCTCATTCTGCCTGTCTCTGTCTCTGTCTCTGTCTCTCTGTCTCCCACACACACACTTTTTGCTCATCCATTTGCACATAAGCTGCAGGTATCATCTTCCAAGACCGAGGAAGACCCTATTATTGGCCACCAGGTCTTTATCAATCCCCATCAGTATTTTTAATATGAAAATTAATTTAGTATTAAAATTCCCCCAATTTCCACGAAAATGATCTTCATTGCTTTTTTTTTTTTTTTTGATTCAGGATGCTATCAAAGATCATGGATTCTACGGGTGACCATATCCCTCTAGTCTCCTGCGGTCTAGAACACTCCCTCTACTTTTAGTTGCTTTGTGTGACCTTGGTAATGTTGAGGAGTCTAGACCGGTGTCCTGTAGAATGCCCCACTCTCTGGATTTGCACATTGTTGCTATTGGTTAGGTTAGTGATGATTGTCTTTAGCAGAAAAGCCACTCAGTACAGTGCGCTTCCTTTTACATCACGGGCTGCCCAGTGATTGCGTGATGCTGGCTTTGATCTGTCCCGTAAGGGAAATCCTTCCCCTCCTTGTAATTAAGAAATGACCTGGGCAGTGATGCTTTGAGGTTCTGTGCCTGGCAACTCTTCCCTTGATGATTTTAGGGTTCGCTGCTAAATCCTTGCCTCGAGCAGTAATTACCTTGGTGGTAGGAGAATTGAAGTGTTGCCATCCTTCATTTCTTCCACATTTATTCATAATAAAAAGAGTTTCCTCCTCCCATTTTAAAGATGTTACTAAGGACTTGGAGAGTCTTTTAGTCGAAGTGTTATAACCCTTCCCATCCTTTTTCATTGCTCAAATGATTTCAAATATGGTCATTGGAAGTCCCTGTAAGTGAGTACTTGTATACATTTCACATGCCCCCATCAGATTTTAAGCACTGTTCTTGCTTTCTGGCACAGCAAGATGTTCTCAGTTCACCTTTCACTTGTTTCCATCATTCGTTCTTACCAATTATGGCATAGTTACTAGCTGTGCATGAGTTGATTTGTAGTTGTGTTATGGAATCTGAAAGGAAGACACATTACAGTCTTTCCTCTACTCTACTCTCAGAAGACTTGCAACAGCAGATGTGTGGGGTTTTCCCACACCAAGTATTCTCCAGTTCTTGGCAGGCAACAACTGGGGGTCCGGCAGTTTACTTCAAATCTGACATGGTCTACCTGGAATTAGCATCAGATACCAAAATCTAGGGGCTCCATCCCACAAGACCGTTCTTTCTTCAGAGGCCAGTTCCAAGTCCAGGTTGCCACTTATGGTTCTGATAGACTGGCTATAAATCAGATGTTCCCCCAACCCCGTCCTCTGTCTAATGTTAAAATGGTTCAGAGGGGTGCCTGGATGGCTCAGTTGGTTAAGCAACGACCTTCGACTTGGGTCATGATCTCGGGGTTCTGGGATGGAGTCCTGCATCAGGCTTCCTGCTCAGCGGGGAGCCTGCTTCTCCCTCTTCCACTCTCCCTGCTTGTGTTCTCTCTGTCTCTGTCAAGTAAATAAGTAAATCTTTTTTAAAAATTAAAAGAAAATAAAATGGCTCATAAGCTCAAAACAGGTTTTACTCGATTATCAGTTTATTATAAAAAGATACAACTCAGGAAGTGACACATAGGGCAATGTATGGGGGAAGGGGTGTGGAGCTACTGCCCATTTCAAGCACATGACCCTCTCAGCATCTCCAAGGTCACCAACCTAGAAGCTCTCCAAACCCCCTCAGTTAGAGTTTTTATGAAGACTTCATAACATAAGCATGATTGATTAAATCATTGACACTTGGCAATTAAGTCAACCTCCAGCCCCACTCCCCTCCTGGGAGATCTCAGAATTCCTTCCATCCATCTCATCACGTAGTTGTGTTCCCCAGCAACCAGTCCCCCATCTTTAGGTACTTTCCAAAAGCCACCTCACTAACACAAACTCAGGTGTGGTTGAAAGGGGATTCTTATGAACAAGAGATACTCCTTTCACCTTTATTTATCCAGAGTTGTTTCAAGAGTCTGAGGCAAGAGACAAGTATTATAAGATACTCCTACTGCTCTGACCACCTAGGAAATTACAAGGGTTTCGTGAGCTGTTTTCCAGGAACTGTGGATGGAGACCAAAATATATATTTCTTATTATATCACAGCATCACAGTATCTCAAGGGAAAATTCTGAGAAATAAGGTGGCTGGATTAAAAGAAATGACTATATAATTTTTCTAGAACTTTCCAAATTCCCCCCAGAGGAATTGTAACATTCTGCACTCTTATTCACAATAGATAGCAATGCCAGCTTGATTTTTCATACTTATACTTTGACATGAGTTTCTCCTTCAAAACAGTCAATATTTGTCACTCCGTTTTTATGATTACTTTCAGACTCTCATGACAATCTTAAATTGTTTCATTCTTAGCAAATTTTTGTTGTATGTGATTATAATTGGGGATTTTTTCATCCCAACTTTTACTTTATTTTACTTAATACAAAAACAGTTAGAGTGACATCAGTGAGATGGCAGACCCATTCTCTCTCATCATCCCCCATAGACACTGATTTTGGCAATTGCCCATGGATGACAGTGCTATTGTGGGAGTCCCTCAGAGAAGTTTCAGCACACATTCCATTACAGGAAAAAGAAAATCCCAAAACAGATGCATTATAAATGGTAAGAGGAGCAGTTTCACCTTGCCTGTGTCATCCCTACCCCAAGGTTGTGGGGCTCAGTGCCCAGAGAGCCTATGGCCCACAATTCCTCCCTGAAGGAGAGTGAATGAGTGAACACCCAGCTTCTCCAGCCATGTGGGATGCTGCCCAGGAGGCCCTGTTTTTCCTTGCCTCACCCAGAATACCGCATGATCTGTAGGCTAAGGGTGGGAAAGAGCCTAAGGCACAGCAGCCAAGGCCTGGAATTCATCAGAGGGACACTAATAACAAGAGTATCCTCCTAACAGATTTGTTGCCTCCACCAGGAAGTCTGCTCACAAATTGCTAGAGATCCCACACCTGGGGACACCCCAACCAACCCACAGGCACTTTCAACACTCTGCACACACCATCTTTCTTCACAAACCTATACCCGACCCCCATGGCTGGGTCCTGGCACAGTATGATGGGAAAAGCAAGCCTTTGCTAGTGATCAAATTGCTGAAAGCCCACTTGACACTTCAGGATTGTGAGAAGGCTCACAAACAAGCATTTCAGGGCACTGCCCTAGAGGAAATATATGGGAGGCTGTCAGTAAGCAGCCTGGTTTTCTGGAATTGAGAGAAGGCATACAATTAAGAATCTCCTCCAAGACAGAAGAAGTGTTAATGAATGAATTCACAGAAAGGATCTGAGAAATCCTCAGAATCCCTATCCAGATTGACAGGTGAAAATATCTCTCACACTATGTGAATTAGATTAGAGGAGATGACTGCTGCTTCAAACACAAAGACAGCAATGCAGCACCTTAATGAACACACACACACAAACACACACACACACACACACACATTAAAAGAAATATAACATCACCAAAGAACTGACCTCAAAGAAATGGAGATCTGCAAATGGTCTGACAAAGAACTCAAAATAATTATTTTAAGGAAGCTCAGCAAGCTTCAAGAAAATACAAATAAATAACTCAGTGAAATCAAGAAAATAATACATGAATAAAATGAGAAGTTCAACAGAGAGATGGAAATTATAAGTAAAAACCAAACAGAAATTCTGGAGATGAAGAATATAATGAATGAATGAAAAAAAATGCAATAGAGAACATCAGAAACAGACTTCACAAAGGAGAAGAAAGAATCTTTGAACTTGGAAACAGGTCATTTGAAATTATCCTATCAGGGAGAAAATAAGAAAAAAAAGGATGAAAAAAATAATGAATAAAGCCCACATGAATTATGAGGTTTACCTAAAGAAATAATATTTGCATTATGGGAGTCTCAGGAGGAGAAAGACAGAAAGAGGCAAAAAAGCTTATTTAGGGAAATAGTGGCTAGTATTACACTGTATGTTAACTAACTGGAATTTAAATAAAAACTTAAAAAAGAGTAATCAGTGAACATAATAGCTCTTTTCATCTTTAAAAAAAATAAAGAAATAAAGACTGAAAATTTCCCAAATCTGTGTAGAGATATGGACATCCAACCACATCGAGTTTATAGGTCCCATAGAGATTCAATCCAAAAAGGACTTCATCAAGACATTTTACAAAAAACTCAAAAATCAAAGACAAAGGGAACATTCTGAAAGCAGCAAAAAAAGAGAAACTCGTTTCATAAAAGGGAATCCCCATGAGGATATCAGCAGATTTCTCAGCAGAAACCTTGCAGGCCAGGAGAGAGTGGGAGGATGCATTCAATGTACTGGATGAAAATTGTCAACCAAGTATACTTTACTGAGCAAAGCTGGTCTTCAGAGATGAAGGAGATAAAGACTGTGTCAGGAAATGAAAGCTGAGGGAGCTCCTCAGAACCAGCTATGCTAAAACGCTAAGTTGAGTTCTCCAAGCTGAAATGAAAGGACACTAATCAATAACATGAAACAATATTAAAGTATAAAACTCACTGGTAAAGTATAGGCAAATCTGGAATACTCTAATATTGCACTGGTGGTATGTAAATCACTTACAGCTTTAGTGTAAGGTGAAAAGACAAAAGTATTAAACATAACTGTAGCCACAGTAATTTAGAAGTAGAGACACAATATAAAAGTGTAAGTTGTGACATCAAAAACAAAAGGAGGGGAGAAATAAAGCATAGAAGGTTTGCACGTAATTAAAGTTAAGTGGTCATCAGTTTAAAATAGACTGTTGCAAGATGTTTTATACAAGCCGTATGGTAACCACAAAACAAAAAGCTATGGTAAATATGCAAAAGACAAAAAAAAGATTAAAGCATATATACAATCATCAAATCACATAGGAAGAAAGCAAGAGAGGAAGAAAGGAATTATAAAACTGCCAAAAAAAATTAACAAGATGGCAATAGAAAGTTCTTACTTATCATAATTACTTTAAATATAAATGGATTTAATTTTCTAATCAAAAATCATAGGGCAGCTGAATGGATTAAAAAGCCATATCCAACTCTATGCCGCCCACAAGAGACTCATCTGGGCTTTCAGGACACACACACGGAATCTGAAAGCATGGAAAACGATGTTTCATCCAAATGGCAACCAGAGAAAGCAGGAGTGGCTATACTTACATCAGACAAAATGGACTTTAAGCTAAACACTGTAACAAGAAACAAAGAAGGTCACTATATAATGATAAAGGGCTCAAGCCACCAGAAGATACATTACTACATATTCATGCACTCCACATAAGGGCATCTCATTATCTAAAGTAGATATTAACAGATATTAAAGGGAAATAGACAGCAATATCATAATAGTAGGGGACTTCGGTATTCCACTTTCAACATCAGATAGATCATCCAGACAGAAAAATCAGTAAGGCAGTGATGCACTTGACCACACTTAAGGCCAAACGAACCTAACATATGTGTCTACAGAACATTCCATCCGATGTCACTAGAGTAGCACAGATGGAATGTTCTTCAGAGTAGACCATGTCAGGTCACAAAATAGTTTTAACAATTTGAAGAATATTAAAATTATTTTAAGTATCTTTTCTGACCACAATCGCATGAAACTAGATATCAGTGACAGGAGAACATTGAAGAATTCACAAACCAAATGACATACTTCTGAATAACCAATGGCTCAGAGCAGAAATTGAAAGGAAAAAAAATATTTTCAGAAAAACATAAGCACAGCATGCCAAAAATTATGCAAACCAGCAAAAAAAGTGATAAGAGTAATGTTAGTAGTGATAAATGCCTATACTTTGTTTTTTTAATCTTTTTTTAAAAGATTTTACATTTAAATAATCTCTACACCCAATATGGGGCTCGAACCTATAACCCTGAGACTCAGAATTGCATGCTCGACTGACCAAACCAGCCAAGCACCCCTAAATACCTACATTAAAAAAAAAATAAGAGCTCAGATAAAAGGCCTAATTTTACACCTTAAAGAACTGGAAAAAGAACAAACTAAGTCCAAAACTAGCAGAAGGAAGGAAATAAATGAAATAGCAACTAGATAAGCAACAGGAAAGGCCGGCAAGATAAAGAGCTAGTTTTTTCAAAAGATAAACAAAACTGGCACATCCTTTACTAGACCAATTAAGAAAGAAAGAAAGAGGGAATACTCCAATAATATAAAAAAATAAGAGACTTTACAACTCATACCACAGACATACAAGAGAGTCATGACAGATTACTATGAACAATCACACACCGCCTGAATTGGATAACCCGGAAGAAAAGGATAAGTTCCTAGAAACATGCAACCTTCCAAGAGTGAGTCAGGAAGAAACAGAAAATCTGAATACAGAGATTGAATCAGTAATCAAAATCCCACAATAAAGGCGAGCTCCAGAGCAGATGGCCTCAGTGGTGAATTCTGCCAAACACTGAGGGTAGAAGAAACGGGGGGATGTTGTTCAATAGGTACAGACTTTTTGTTTTAAGACGAGTACATCCTGGGGATGTTATGGCCGGCATGATAAGACCACTCAAGCAATTACACACTTGAAATTCGCTAAAGAGAGTAAGTCTTAGGTGTTCTCACCACACACATCCACGGCAGGTAACTGTGGGAAGAGATGGGTGTGTTAACGAGCTTGATTGTGGTTGATACCTCACAACGTATATGTATGTCAAATCATCACATTCACATTTTCAATATATGCCACTTTGTTTATTGGTTGCACTTTAATAAAGCTGGAAAAACAATACATGGTGTTATTTTATTTCTTGGAGATTTCCAAAAGTTAGAACAAATGTAATTTTATTTTATACCTCATTTGCAAACCAAATGAAGTCATTTTGGTTTTGTTACTGCAGTTCTAAAGATTGGCCACAGAACGATATCAATTTTATACTTTTTAAGTCCATTGCCAATGAGAAACTCAAACTATTTTCAGCAGTTTCAGTCTCATTTGAAAAATATATGGTCCCCCAAAGTAATACCTTAAGAGACATCAGGCTCTCAACTATAAAACCATCATTGTGTCATTGTTTTTCTTTAGGACACAATATTTTATGGTCACTCTGGCTTCCCTTTGCTCCTGACAGGTATAATTACACAAGTCTACCATAAGAAAAAATAAGATCAAATGTTTTACTTAGAAAAAACAAATTTAGTTGTATGCTAACTAAAATACATTCACTGGCTAAAATATTTCATCCTTGAGTTATATGCAAAGCAAGAAAAGAACTCCTTCAAACTGAGTAAGTGTTTAAGTTATTGGGGAGGGGTGTGAAATGCTTATGCACCTATTACAAGTTGGTAAGCACCCCGATGTTCCCTGCAGCATTATGAGCAATAGCCAGCGTGTAGAGGAACCCAAGTGTCTGTGGATAGATGGATGGATAAAGAAGATGTGAGATAGATCGATATGTGCAAGGGAATATTATAATGCTAAGCAAAATAAGTCAGATAAAAACAAATACCATGATTTTAGTCATGTGTGGAATTTAAGAAACAAAACAAGGTAACAAAGAGAAAAAGAGACAAATAGAGCAGCCAACTCTTCACTACGGGGAATAAACTGATTGTTCCCAGAGAGGAGGAGGGTGAGAGGACGGCTGAGCCAGGTGACGGGAATGTGAGTGCACGTTCCCTGACGAGCACTGAGTCATGCGTGGAATCGTTAAATCATGGTACTATACACCGGAAACTAATATAACACTGTACATCAATTATACTTGAATAATTAAAAAAAAAAGAAATCAGAGAAGGGAAAAAAAGTTGGTAAGATATCTTCATACCCTGGTTAACAAATAGTTTTAGTACGCTTCGAATTAGTGATAATTTAGTAAATGATTTAAATAAATGAACCAGTGATTTCAATAAACGAGCTCTAAACATCCGGTTTAGTCTAAACCAGATCATAAGTCACTTCGAACGAGCATGAAAGTATCCGTTAGAGGATGGCTGAGTTACGTACTAGGCGTGGAGGTTTCTGGGTAACGACATGCGTGCCTCTGGCAACAGGAAACCTATAAGACCTTAGCTAGATAATTTCACATAAAATTTCCTTCATCTGGTCTCCTCTAGAGAGGAGAGTAGCATCCTTTCCCAGAGCAGATGAGAGCCGTGGATCTCGGGAGATGAGACAACGTGCGGAGGGGTACCAGAGAACGTGTGCTCGCAATCCATCTCCAGCTGCTAGGTAACGTTCAATAAAATACTGTCGCCTCTGTAAAAGCAGACCTGTTCTTAAAATTCTCAAAAAATATGCTTTACTGGACTTTAATTTTCCTGATTGCATGTCTGGGCTTGATGGAGGCGTCGTTCCTCTTGTGGCTGGTGCCCGGGGTGGGGGGACACTGTGGGCGCCCACCGCCCTGCTGAATGTGCAGGTGGAAATGCCAACGAGCTGCTTTTCCAGCTTCTCTTGAAGCTAGCGGCCACGGGGAAGTCTGCTGGGGCCCACTCAGACCCTCTGGGTGAGCATCTGCCTTTTACCAGATGCCGTGCTGATTTATGAGCACCTACGAGTGTGAGCATCTTCAACTGGCTTGAACTACTTCTGAGTGTTCCCTACCTCGCAACCAGAAGCAGCCAACAGACTCAGATGTGTTCCAGTTGGAGGGCTCAGCATGGCCTGCTGTTCCTCTTCCTCCCTCAGTCTACCAGCACGGCGCTCTGAAGCCCTGCCCTCAGAGGGGGAGCGCTTTGCACCCTTACCAAATCGTGTCTGACTGCCCGAAGCACACAGCGTCGGGAGGCTGGGAGGTCTGAGGGAGGGCCTGAGGCCCCTAAGCAGCACGGGGCTTCTCCAGGGCTGACCTGGCACAGGCATTAGGACTGCAAAGACTGTCTTTCCCAGATCATTCCATTCCTCTTTCATTCCATCTTCCCAGAGCCCCTGTGCTTTTAAGAGGTACATTCTAATAGAACATCGAAGGGAAAAATCACTGTCTTAAAATAATCATGATACAAGTTGGCCAACTACTCAGAAAAGAAATATTTGGATACTACCTCTTTTCCCATTTAATTCTCCTTTAGCACCCTTTTAAAAAAAAATCAGATGGGCATTTGTGAGTGGATATTAGCCATGTTTGTGTAGGTGTGCACTGGAAAAAATGCTTTTAATAGACTGTATATTCCTCTGCTTTTAAACGTCCGTGTTAAACTTCAGCCAGTACAACAAAATCATCGGCATTTAGCATCGTAAAACTAGTAACTGTAGAAAACGTCAGGATGTTTTCCCAGTTCCCAGAACATAATTTTCCATCATGGGAATTATTCTGACAGTTGCAGTAAATGGGAACTTTTTCCCCTGCTTGTTTCTGGACATGAAACTAGACCTTTCTGACCTTCACACAAGTGATCATTAATCTCTCCAGACTCCCACTTTTTTTTTTTAAGATCCATAAAGAAGTTACGTGGAACACAACCCTGTAACTGAACACAGTTTGAAGACAGATGACTAATTTCCTAAATTATTTCTGGATTTTCCCTTTTATTACTTGTAGCCTTAAACAGCTTCAACAGAAAACTTGCACTGAGAAGCCCCCCCACCACCCCGCCCATTCCTCCTCCCCGAGCAAGACGTAGAAAGTGAAAGGCTAGTAATGGAACACTTAAAAATGATCCCGCTGGGCCCTGCCTGTTACTCACAAGCAAGGAATGTGGCTGTGCTTATAAGGCTGAGTTTCGTCTACAGGAATTTCCATAAACCACCAATTGCAATACATCAAGGCATCATCTTAAATCCCATGGTGATTTTCCTAAACACAACTAGCTTACTGGCTTCAAACCCATTATCTCTTCTTGTCGTTGCAAAAAAATTTCTCCAAATGTTTATATTTCTTCAGGGCCATCCTAAAATGGCCAGTTAGCGAACGTGGGATAAGGGGAAGAGATGGCAGAACTTTCGGAGAAGGAGGGTCCACTGTCCGAGGACCGGGCCCAGCTCCCAAGCCCCCCGGCGAGAAGCACACAACGCCTGTCTCTGCGGATTTCCCTGTGCTGCTGCAGGAGCGGGGACCAGGCGTGGGCCGGAGAGGGCAGGACGTAGAGAGAAGCTGGAGGGGGCCCAGAGCACCCTGTTTCCTTCTCCAAAATTCCACGTGACAAAAGTGGCCTTCACTGACGCTCCAACGCCGAGCCAGCTCTGGGGGAGGGGTGCAGAGTTGTCCCAGGCCGAGCGTGGGCTCTGGACCGAGGCGTCATGGTCAGGAGGTCGTGCTGGCGGCTCTCAACTCGGCTCCTGACGCGTAGCCCAGCAGAGGAGCCAACCGGACTTGCGCAGCTCCCCGGGAAGGCAGGTGTGGGTCGGGGCTGGGGAAGCCCTGCGGAAAGCAGCACCGACCGGGACGGCGGCTTGTACAGCCTCCAGGGCCCGCTTTTGGCAAGACCGCGTCTTCCCTGGGACTCTTCTCCTTCCGTGCCGGCTCCCAAGCGCTGTCCCAAGAGCTCTCCCCACACCGCACCCCTCCCAGCCCCCCGAGCTCCGGGTGCTCCGGGCCCGGGCATCTGCATGGCCGGTTCCTCAGCACGGAGCACGTCCCCGTCGCAAATAACTCTCGTCCCTCCTCCTGCTCAGTGTCCTCCCTGTGCTTCCCGGAGCGACGGCGGTTGTCGCCCACTCTCTGCAAAGCAAGGAGCCCCGCTGCTCTGTGACGGGCGCCCCCGACCCCACGACCTTGGCTGTGCCCTGGCGGCAGGTCCCCCCGGGGAAGGGTCCCCGCAAGGCTGGGCAGGGGGAGCGGAGGTGCGGGGCAGAGAGCCCTCGTTGACCGGAACGACAGCAGCCCCCCAGACTCCCGCCTAAGGAGCCTCGCGAGCGCAGCCTACAGTCCTCTTTCTGAACGCAGCGGGGCGAGAAACAGAGGGAAGGACCCGTGGGGCAGCCGAGGCCAGGTCAGGGACGATGCCCCCCCCCCCCCCCATGCAGCGATGCAGCGTGAATGAAGCTGAGAGGGTTTCGCGGCCTGCAGGCCTCCGTGGGAAAAGGAGGATGTGAAACAAGGAGCAGCAGCCCAGGGTTGTTAGAGAAACGGGTGGGCTGGCAAGTTCCTCCCGGAGGTGCAGGAAGGGCCTCAGGCAGGCAGCGAGAGCCCGAGAAGGTCCCCGCTGCCGGCGCCCCGCGTCTGTAGAGAGCTGGGCTGCCTTCCTGGCCTCCCCTCGAGTCCACGTCCTGATGTGCTCTGCTGGGCGGTCACGAAGCGAGCCCGGTTACGCGTTCTGGGCCGGGACCCAACAGAAGTAAAACGCTCTGTGTTTCTCAGTCCGTCCTGTCGGGAGGGGCCTGACACTGACATCAGTGTGTCCTGGGGTCGCTCCCATGGCCGAGTTCAGGCCGGTCTGCCGGGCTCCCTGCCATCAGGCTGCTCTTCCCCAGGCAGCCTGGACGCAGGGTGCGGCGAGTGTGCCCGGACAGTGTGGACGTGCCGTGCCCGCCGACTCTGCCCTGCACGGCTTGGCCTCCCTGGACGCGGAGCTGGATCCCTCCTACCACGATCGTTGCCAGAAGGTGATTTTCTGGTTCATTAATTCCTTAGATCCAAACCAAGCGACGTTTTACAAAGTAACTGGCTCCTGGTCCTGAAGAACCCCAACCTCAGGAAAACCAGAGGCGCTGCCGCAGGTAGCGCAGCCTAAGAAGACCCGGCGACCGGACGAGGTGCGATCGCAGCCTAAGAAGACCCGGCGACCAGACGAGGTGCGCCGCCCCGACCAGGAGCCTGCCGTCCTCTTCTCTAAGGAGGTGTGGGGACAAGGCTGAAACTTGAGGAAGGCCTGGATGCTCTGTAAAAGGGTTTGAGGGTTGTGCCAGCGTTAATTTTCTGATTTTGCTGTTGTACTTCGCCTTACACAAAAGACGGCTCTGGGACGCTTACGTTCCTTGGCGCATTTCAGAACAAAGGGGATGGTGGCCGCCACTTTCTCTCAAATGGTCAGAAAAAAATACTATGTATCTACAGCACGTAATAAGCGTGGTGAAATGTTAACATTTGGGGGCTCTGCGGGAAGGGTACCCGGGGGGCCATCTGCAATCCTCTTGCAACTTTTCTGCACAGGTGAAATGATTTCAAAATAAGGATGTTTTTAAGATGTACCAGGCGTTCGAAATGAGCTGAGAAGGTGGGCATGGCTGAGTGTGAGGAGGAGTGGGGGGAACTGCGCCCCCGTTGGGAAGGCGGCCCGGTGATCTTGTCTCTGGGGACGTTCTGAGGCTGCAAGACGATCTAGTCCATCCCACTCTGCAGGAGGCAGACCCACCGGACTGGAGGCAAGAAGCGGCTTTCTCTATTGTCTGTCTGGGAAGGCAAAACACTTGAGTCACACCAACAAAGCCTAGCTTTCAGGAAAACTTACTAAGGGCCCATGGCTTTGCCCTCCGAATTCCAGTTTCTGGGCATGACATCGCTGCGGTCACATAGGTCCGTTCTGTATCAAGTGTCCCGAAATAGATTATTATCCCAGAGGCGGCAGCTCGCCTCTGATGCAGGTCTTACATGGCAACAATAAAGGTCTTCAGCCTCTGAGCCCTCCGATGAAGGACGAGCACACCAGTCATCAGTCGTGACTGCCACGTGAATGGGCTCCTGTCCCCAGGCCACGAGCCCACAGCCCACGCTGCCGATAATGACTTCAGCCCACAGAGGCAAGAGAGAAGTGGCCCCGAAATAGATCTTTAAAGCCCTCCCTTGTCTTCTGTGACAGCACAATTTACTGTTTCATTTTGGTCTCTTATCAGGAAGCCTTCTGAATCAGTGCTCTATTTTGAGCACAAAGTCAAGATTTCTGTGGCCTCAGCCAAAGACATTCACGTGGAGAGCTGCTGAGCTGGCTTGCTGATTCAGCCGCGGCGATTCCTGGAGTCCTTCTGGGTGAGTGGGAAGGGCTTCACCCATGAAAGCTTTTCCTTGGCCTTTCTCTCCCTTTCCCACCCTGTCCACTTAGCATTCCGCTAGAGAGAACACAAGGCTGAATGTGTGCCAAGAACGTGGACACGCTCCACAGACGCTAACTGCTCGACGGCATTGATGGCTTTGCCAAAAGTCAGCTCTCTCCCCGGGGGATCTTAGTTTCTCCCCTTCTGAGTGTCCATTTTTTTCTTTCTTTGTTCTTCCTTTGCCCTGGCCTTCTTACACAAATGGCTGGTCATTTGCAGGAAATGTGGATTACAAAACTGGTGAACAGGAGCCCAGCTGAGCCAGCCAATGCCCAGCTACTGCATGCTCGGCATGGGCTATGTGCCATGCCACGGGACCCTCAGGAGCAATCCGAAAGCCTCGTGATTCCATCCTCACTTCTCAGATGGGGCAACAGAAGCTCGGAGAGGAGGAACGTCATGGCTCAAGGCCAAGGGGTGAGCTTGCAACAGTCGCTCTGTCTTCCACTCTGTGTACTTTGACCGTAAGGAGAAGGATACTCAGACTTCCTTCTTCATCTGCTTGTTGAAGGCCCTGGATTCCAGCAAATTGGGGTTTGGTGCCTAGATTGCGGAAGAACACGTTACCTTTGACACCTCGTCCCTCTTGTGGGTGCCGCCTCGGTAACCCTTGGGAGCAGGAAAGTGAATATATTCAAGATTTCACTCGGCTGGGTGGTTGGGATTTCTCCACCACGTGTGGTCCGGGCGTCCTCAGGACCAAAGCTGGGCGGGGTTACCGTGTCCCCGCTGAGCCAGCCTAGTGGGCTGGGGTAGCTCATAGCCCTCCATCCTGCCTCTGCCACAGCTTCTAATCTCATTTGGCTTCTTATAAATTATGTGACATTTGAGATTATGAGAGCAGGTGTTCCCCCCGGCCCCCCGCGAGGGGACCTGGAAGTCTGTGCTGGGTACACCACCCCTTCATGGTAGGACCATTGGACTGCTTCCAACTAGCACCCAGGAAGGCAGGTCCTGTAGGTGACTCTGTGTCCCATCATACTCCCAGGGACCCACCAAAGCCACATGCACTGCTGAGTCTCACAGAAGCATCCACACTTGCCGGTCTGAGGACCCTGTGTGCCTGCCCCCACACAGGACTGGTGCACATGGCAGGGGGCTAAAGTCCCCAGGCATAACTGTGAACTCATGAGCCCACAGAAGTTGGTAGATTAAGGTCCTGGACTCTTTGACCCTTGGATGGGACAAGTCTGAAGTATGTTGTCTACTTTCCTCCCATCTTGAGATCAGCAGGACTGAGCCCCCACTGTCCACAATGATAACTTTGGTAAAGCTCCCTATGTCGGCTTGCTTCTCTTCCCTCCTACTCCTTCTGAGGGCTTTCGGGAAACAGCACCTAGTACCTTCCTTGCACTCAGACTCTTATCTCAGGTGGACTTAGGAGGAACTGGCCTTCGACATCCCTCAGGGCGCCTTCTCTGCCTCCCTAGCGTGATCGGCACACTGTGGAGCACCCCTCGCCCTGGGGAATGTTGCAGACAGAGGTGAGGACGGTTGTCCCTGGGCCCCACACGTAGACTTTTCCACACCGGAAACCAGAATGTCTGATCCTGGTACCAAAGCAAAACCTGTGGTTCCAGCCAGACGGAAGGTTTCACCCATCAGGAAGGAATTCCTGGAGGACCCAGGAGCTAGAGCTCAGGGTGCGACACCAGCAACGTTAGTGAGTTTTCGTTCCAATGGGCCTGCCCTCAAAGACGGGTCTCTCCTATTCCAGTTCTTAGCAGGATAAAGATCAGCAACAAAAAGGAAACTCTGTCCACAGGGAGGGGAAGATCTTGTCTTTTGCAGGTTGACAATGTTGCAGAAGAGAAAGAATAAGATGTTTCTCTTTCCTCCTTGAACTTGCTTTCTTCTCTATGGTAGGTCCCAGGCTCTATTAAGTCGTGATTTCTGGGGTGTCATGCGGCTCCAGCATCATGCACCCCACTTCTGCGAGCCAACACTGGGGGATCGCCAGGCCCTGACCTCTGCACCCCGCACCCTGGAGTGGGTGAGCACACATGTCTGTTTCCTTCAATCAGCACAGCGTCTGGGAGGGAGAGCGTTCACGCTGTCAAAGGTTCGGAAATAGCAGAAGCCTAACCAGTGACTCACCACGGTTAGTAAAAGTTAGTTGTGCACACACCGAAAAGGCAGTTTGCAAACCAGGAGCCCTCAAACCAGTTTGAGCATGGAACGAGGCCTAGAGGGAGATGATAGTGAAGCAGCAAATACGGAGAGAAGTCGGTGACTGTGCATTCTTCCCAGCGGTGGTCAGGATGCTAGAATGTTCTCAAGTTCTATGGAGCTGGTCACTGGTTACCTCATCTCAGCCTTGGGAAGCGGTTCAAGTTTTGCTTGTGATTACCAGAGGCACAAACAAGGGATGATCCGGGTCCAGTGAGTCTTGCAAAATAAGCTAAATGAAGCTTTATTTGTATGAGTAAACTGGTTTCACCTGGTGAGGGAATTTTTTAAGGCTGGTCTCTGTGTGTGGTTTTTTTTTTTTAATTTCAACAACTTCCTCCCTCATGGTGACTGGCTTAAAAGGGGGCCACGTGACACCCTGAGACCCAGGAGACTCTGGGAAACAGGTTTCCCCAGTTCCTCAGTGGGCCCGCAGGAGCTGCCCAAGGGCCTGGGCCACCACGTTGGTACCCTCGGCCAAGGGCCTGAGGATGGCACCCCAGGGGAGGCAGAGGCCTGTGATGTTAGCAATGGATTCTGCCTTTCCTCCTCTGGACCTTGCAGTAGGTGAGACATTTGATTCCTTGGCTTGTTTACTCCAATTTTAACCAAGTTGTCAGTCACTTGAGGAAAGAATCCTAAATGATGCAAGTGGGAGGGAGTTTCTTAATTTGCTTTGGTACCAGGATCAGAGACTCTTCTCCACGGACCTCCTGACCCCACGTGGTCCATGAGGCCAAAGCGTGTGGCTGCTGGGTACCCCCCAGTGTGTGCACAGAATGTTTGCAATCCTCTTGGGCTGTGGGAGGCCCCGTCCTTGGGCACGGACTCCTCAGAAGAGGGTGACAAAACTTATAGGAATTTGCTGAGGTTTTATCCCCAAAGTTAAAATTTCATTCACAAGTAAGTTTACACCAAAGCACTTGGGGAAATTACACTTTATTTAAAAGATGTATTTATTTAAGAGTGAGAGAGAACTTGGAGGGGAGGCACAGAGGGAGGGGGAGAGAAACAGACCCCCGGTGAGCGCAGAGCCCAGCGCGGGGCTCGATCTCACCAGCCTGGACCGTGATCTGAGCTGAAACCGACGTCCAGTGCTGGGCCGACTGCACCACCTGGGCCCCGGAGAAACGGCCCTTTAAGTTCGAGCACAAAATATATCCAGTTTAGTAAACTGGGACCAGTATTTTGAACAAGAGGAGAAAATATTCCATTGGAAACATGTGAATTCAGCCATACAAAATAATATTTATCCATGGGTTGATTTTAAAAGGTTACAGACGTGGCCATTGTTTAGTGGAAGTGCACTCTTCTTACCGCGTCCAAAAAATCCTTGAGCCTCTCTGCAGCCTTTTTATGAAGCAGCCGAGCGACAGGAAGGCCGCAAACGTAAGCGGATGAAAGTCGACACATCCCCCGCCAGGCGGACCGGGTGTTCTTGGTCTGCACACACACGACACACACACACGCCTGCGCTGCCCCGCGGAACCGGCTCTGCCCACGCGGCGCACCCACGCTCACGTGGATGGCTCTCTGGCCGTCGGCCAGTTAGTTTGAAGATGTCAAGACACTTGGATACTTTAGCATCAGTCCCCTAAAAAACATCAAGTGACTGTCACACCCTAGAAAGTTAACATTGAAATAATGCAATTGTGCACGGATACGTGGTCCACATCCGAGTTTCCCTCTTTGCCCTGATAGTGTCCTTCAGGGCTTGGGTTTTGCTGTTTTGGGGTGTTTATTTGTTTGTTTATTTATTTGTTTGTTTATTTGTTTGTCTGTTTGTTTATTTGTTTGTTTATTTGTTTGTTTGTTTGTTTGTTTTAGAATCTGGGCTCCAGCTAACTATCACATATTGAATTTACTAATATTTCACTTTGAACCTTATTCTATAGTTTTTTTCTTGTTCTTCGTAAAGTAACCTGAGTTATGGTAAAACCAGTATTTATTCCATCAATTACTTATTTTCCCTCATTTTTCGTGCATTTCACTGACAACTTATTAAGACAAGGGCCTGAAAATAAAGTGCACGCCGGCGCACGCATTTGTATGATTTTCTTTTTAACCTAAAACCTCCTGTTGATTTTATGCTTACAAATGACATCTGTCCGATTGTGTCGCACGTCATCGCAGGAAGGACATCGAAGTCACGGACAGAGGCTTGGTGGCAGAGGCGTGGGGCTATCAATGAGGGGCCGAGGTGGTACTGGAGAGGGCGTGAGGATGGCACAGCTGGGGACTCAGGCCAGCACAACACAGGTTTGGTCTGAAGATGGACACGTTTGTGGTTTTAGGAGTATTTGCAAAAGGACAAAAGCACGTCTTTATAATGTCACCTGGGGCGGTGAGCCCCTCCTCCGCGGTCGTCACCCTGACTGTGATCTCCCCACACCGCCACACCCCACCACGGGGCACCCTCTCCCTGCTGCCCCCCTTCCCCCCGGGCAGCTTTGCTTGAGCACGTGCTGTTTGCGGAGCATTGTGCGATGACAGGTGTCCTAGCCACGCACATCTGGCACGCGTGGCTGCCGGGGGCGTGTAACCTGTCTTTAGTGTGACTATGAACATGGACTTTATTTTACCTCATTTTGAAGAATTTCCGTGCCATGCAGCCTGCTTGACGGATCACGTTGACCGCCGATAACGGGGGAGAAGGGGCCGTCTTATTTACACCCGTGGCCTGCCCCACGCGGCGCCCCGCCGCTCTCTGCACTGGTCCGTTCACTCCGCGGGACCTGTCACCACGTGTCATATCCTATACTGACCTTATTGGACAGTTCGTCGTCTACCTCGGTCCACTACGGCGTCAGCTCTGTGAGGGGAGAGAATTTTGTCTGTTTTATCTCCAGCGACATCAGGAAGCATTTGGGAAGGAGGCAGAGTTGGAGACGATCACCCCAGGAGTTCCTACATCCTCTTGGTCCCCGGGACCTGGTGCCCACACACCTCGGCTGCACACCCACCACCCAAGCAGGGCAGCCAATGATGGGGGCCGCAGAGCAGGAGGACAGAAAGGAGAGGGGGTAAAGTTGGGCCTAAATAGACCCGAATCCCAACCTTACTGCTTATTTTATGTAATTTATGAGAGCAACAGTGCTCTTCCGGCTAATTACGTTGTTATAGAAAGTAGAAATCGTGTACATAAAGGATCTAGCAGAATGCCAGGAAGCAGGAATGGCTCAGTGCCTACCTAGAATTGCATTAAAGATTTTCCTGCAAAGGAGCAGACAAAGCTCATCACCAG
>PISX010021321.1:0-33896 GCA_004024625.1 Mellivora capensis
GATTGATAAACCCCTGGCCAGACTTATCAAAAAGAAAAGAGAAAAGACCCAAATAAACAAAATCATGAATGAAAGAGAAGAAATCACAACCAACACCAAAGAAATACAAACAATTATAAGAACATACTATGAGCAACTCTACGCCAATAAATTTGACAATCTGGAAGAAATGGATGCATTCCTAGAGACATATAAACTAGTGAAATAAGTCAATCAGAGGAAGACAACTATCATATGATATCCCTGATATGAGGAAGTGGAGATGCAACATAGGGGAATAGGGAGGCAGAAAAAGAAGAAAAGAAACAAGATGGGATTGGGAGGGAGAGAAAACATAAGTGACTCTTAATCTCACAAAACAAACTGAGGGTTGCTGGGGGAAGGGGGTCGGGAAAGGGGGGTGGGGTAATGGACATTGGGGAGGGTATGTGCTATGGTTAGTGCTGTGAAGTGTGTAAACCTGGCGATTCACAGACATGTACCCCTGGGGATAAAAAATTGTTCATAAAAAAAAATAAATATTTAAGAAAAATAAATAAATAAATAAGTAAATAAATAAAATAAAAGGGTAAGATTTAGACTATGGGCTACTAAGTGCCTTATTCAGGGTCAAACACATAGTATATTTATTAGGGTTGAAGTCTGCATCCAATTTTCTAAATTTATATAAAGTGGTCTCTGAGAGGGTGACTTGAATTACTCCAGTGACCTTTTTGATTGGACTATTAAGAGCATCCCGTTATTATAGTATGTTGCATGAGAACTAAGTGTATCTTTTCCATTTCAGGCTCCAACTGCTTATTCACTGAAGCAGAAAAACAGGGTTTTAGATGGAAAAACTCTTATATGTTGATACAAGTGTATGATCACTGGCTTTTGCTGATTCAAGATCTCTATACAGAGAAAAGGCATAAAAGCAAACTTACTGTCATAGTTTTGCCTGCAATTTTCAATTAAACCTCACATAATATGTCTTCAAGTAAGCCATCACTTAAGCACTCTGATCTTTCCCATTTCTATGCCTCTAAATCCTGTGGGAAATGTTTGAAATCTCTACCAGTCTTTGGTTATCCTACCCGGCTTTCAAGCTGTATTTTTAAACCCCATCACTGCTGGAATGTCTGGCCATTCCTCCAAGCACTCTTGCCCATCCTTGCTCTTATCCTTAAAAATATCTAGTATTACTTACTTAGTTTTACTATTTCCAAAGCTCTTACAGTCTTTCAAGTACTTCGTTGCTTTGACATCAATAGCACTATTGAGGTTAATTTTTTAAGGATCACTCTTCACATAGAAGGAAGAGTCCATGACACATGGCCCCATGCCATGGGATGCACTAGCTGTTGGATTTGCCTCTAGAAACGTGGATTTGAATCCAGCCTCTTCTTAGAATTAGCTCTGTGGCTCTCAGCAAGTTGTCAGACCTCTCTTATTTCTCTTCTTCGTCTGTAGAACTGGAATAATACCTATGTCTTAGTATTATTTTTAGAATCTGTAAGATGAATGCTAAGAAACTTGCTCTGTGCTTGTGATCTCATCTTTTTCTCATGGTATAGTTCCTTTCCTCTACTTTGTTTCCTTATGTTGCCTTGCAGAAAGTAGGCTCTTTGGATTTGCTAATTGTTTGATAAATATGCTATTAGAGATCTGACCACTCACTGTACACTTGTTCATAAAAAAATGACTCCATAAAAAATTCTTTCTGTACTCTATCTTAATCAAAATACAATAGTAATATGCTAGCTATCATAGAGAGATGCTCCAAATGGTACACATTGCATTATGTGTCCTTTAAGATACATTTTAAAATTTATTCTGTTTTACTCAAACCACACAATTTTTATACACACCATTTTATTTACAGCAAAGCTGCATTCTTCTGGCCTTTATGACTAAATAAATAGATTCTCTAGGTTTATCTACTCTATTTATTATTGCACATTTTTCAAAGTAATTTCACTTCTGTCTTCATAAAAACTCTCTGAAATATGCAGGGAGGAATTTGTCAATCCGATTTCCACACAAAGAAACATGATGATGGATTTACAGTGGTGACAGAAATGTGGACAATACAAGCAGAACTTGGATCTTCCAACTCCCAGTTCTTAAAATATGTACCACTCTGTTGCCAGTGCAGGCACAAGTCAAGGAAAACACTGAAAAGGTACAGTAGAAAATGTGTTTGTAAAGATAAGAGCTGCACTCAACACATAGAAGATGTGGCTCTACTTTTAAGCAACCTTCCGCATACTGAGCTCCTTCAGTTGTCTGAGGTGGGCAGTTTTGAGGAGGTAAAAAACACAAATATTTAGAGAAGGAATGACTAATGAAAACAAACTGCTTGACACGTAGAGGGTTTTCTTTCATTTTTACTACGAATTATAAAATTGTTTTACAAACACCAGTTCCTACTGATACCTGAGACCTGCTCCTAATATTAGCAAATATTTATAAAACATGAACTATATGCCAACACTGTCTCATCCAGGGAGGAAGACATCATCCCCATTTTATAGATAATAAAATTAAGATACAGATTGGTTAAGTGACTATCCCAAGATTATATCGGGGCAAATATACCCAGGATTTGAACCTAGGAATTCTATCACTGGGGCCTACAAGTACTCTACTATTTTGATTTTCTAAGAAGGTCCTTTAGTATACAAAATCACCAAACTAAGTCTCAGTCACTAGATTTTGGACTTCTATTCTCTGAGGATGATGAGTCTCTACACTGTGGTCTCTCCTTCCAAATACCTGAGAGCCTCTTGGTTTGCCCCAGTTTCTGCGAGAAAACAGTGCCTTCTCACAGAGGAAATAATGTGGGAATGTAATTAAATTAGAATTTATCAATTTGAGAGAAAATGTCCATATTGCACCCATGTCCTTTCTTCTAGTCATCATGAAACTACTTGAAAGCATATGCCTGAAGGTACCAACAGAAAAATAACAGATGGAGAAACTACCACATTCCACAGGGCAGGCCATCCTGTGAAGAGTTGACATTTGCACCTTCACTATCGGACCGACCCTGGTACTGAGAAGAAAACTGGGGCTGTGGAAAGGGGTTGCATGGCGGATTCTCTTCTGTTTAAATTCTTTCTCTTTAAGTTTTAAAAACGTTGAAATAACCAGAGTTTATTTCTCCATATATAAAGTGAGGTTAAAAATGGAGTGTTAGACCCCTAAGAGACTCTTAACCTCAGGAAACAAATTGAGGGTTGCTGGGGGGAGGAGGGGAGGGATAGGGTGGCTGGGTGATGGACATTGGGGAGGGTATGTGCTATGGTGAGTGTTGTGAATTGTGTAAGGCTGATGATTCACAGAGCTGTACCCCTGGGGCAAATAATACATTATATATTAATTAAAAAATGAAAGAAAAAGAAATGTAATGCTAGTCAGAATTGATAGAAGAAAGTTGTCTCTTAGTGTGCCATCATTTATTGAGTGCCCAATAATGGTCTATACGTATGCAAAGGTACAAACACATATTCTGAAGTCTCACCAGTAGGTAAAAAATGCTTCACTCAACTTTTCTGGGGAAGTGACCAGAGAAATCTGGGTTTGGAACTTTGCTCTTCCATGACCCGATTGTTTATCTCGAGCAAGTTACTCATCCACTCTCCTTTTGTTTTTGTTTTTAATTATTTTTATTTTATTTTTATTTATTTTATTTTATTATTTTATTTTATTATTATTATTTAAAATGTTTTAGCAGAAGCTGCTTGTGAGTGAGCAGGGGGAGGGGCAGAGGGAAAGGGAGAATCCTCAAGCAGACTCCCTGTGGAGGCCCATGTAGGGCTTGATCCCAGGACCCTGAGGTCATGACCTGAGCCAAAATCAAGAGTCAGATGCTTAACTAACAGAGCTATCCAAGCACCCCTCCCCTTCTGAAATGAGACAATTAATATAATTTATCACTGTAGACATCAGTGAGAATACCTATAAGGGGTTGGAATAGTGTATGATGCAGAGTAGTAAAATCTGTGACCTTTTTTATCCCCTACAATATAACTACTTTTATAACAATTTGTATGTTTCAAGTATTCCTCTCCCAAATATTTTTTTAAAGATTTTATTTTTATTTGAGATCGAGAGAGACAGAGCACAAGATGGGGGAACGGCTGGCAGAGGGAGAAGCAGGCTCCTCACTAAGAAAGGAGCCCAACATGGGACTTGATCCCAGGACCCTGGGATCATGACCTTAGCTGAAGGCAGATGCTTAAGTGACTGAACCGCCCAGGCATCCCAAACATTTCTGAAAATACCAAGATGTACTGGATAAAATTAAGTTACATTTAGAAATGTATGGGGCCAGGAGCCAGTAGAAGTATGGTAACGCCTTTCTCATTGATAATCAACAGTCCCATGGACAGGACTGGAAGAGATTATGCTGAATGAAATGTCAAGCATAGAGAGTCAATTATCATATGGTTTAGCTTATTTGTGGAGCATAAGGAATAACACGGAGGACATTGGGAAACGGAGAGGAGAAGGGAGTTGGGGTAAATTGGAGGGGAGATGAACCATGAGAGACTATGGACTCTGATAAACAATCTGAGGGTTTTGGAGGAGCAGGGGGTGGGAGGTTGGGTGAGCCAGGTGGTGGGTATTATGGAAGGCACGCATTGCATGGAGCACTGGGTGTGGTACATAAACAATGAATTCTGGAACACTGAAAAGAAATTTTAAATAAATAAATAAAAATTAAAAAAAAAAAAACAGTCCCAGATAGATTGTCACCTTTTCTGCTTTGCCCCCCCTTGCTGGAGGAGTTCAGTTCTAATGACTGATTCTGCTGCTTTTGTTAATTTTCTTTAGACTCCACTTATCTCTGCACTATTTCTGGCCTCTGTCTGTACCACCACTGATTTAATTTTTCCTCTGCTCTATGGCCAAACTTCTCAAATATCTGTGAGAAAGGACAAGTGATTATATTTTTCCTTTTCAATCCATAGCTCTATTAGTCTCCTTTACTGTCTTACAATTACAGAGGCTTAGAAGTCCAAAATTAAGGTGTTGGCAGGGCCATTATCTCTTAGAGCTGTGGAGGGGAATTCTCCCTTGTCTTTTGTAGCCCCATTCTCCCTGTGTGGGCCTGCCCTCAGATGGCATTCTGTGTACAGCTGTGCTCAATGTTACCTCTTATTATAAGGGCATAGTTACATTGGAGTAGGGCCCAGCCGAAGAACTTTATCTTAATTTGATTACATCCACAAAGATGTAGGTACGGATACTGAAGTAAGGAACTGATGTATCTTTTTTGGGGGGGTTGTGGGGGTGGGAACGCAGTTCAACCCATGGCAACAGCGTATGGATCATCTTTGTCACCATGCGAATTCAAGGAGGGTCAGGGTATTCAAGTGGCCTAATTCAAGGCCACTCGGCAGCTTCTTGAATATCTAAGCAAAGCAAATGTTTATTAAAACCTTAAACATTATCGATTTGTCTTCTCATCACTATCCATTTACAGTTTATAGATTAACACCCCACCACATTGTAGAAGCACTGCTGAGGGAGAAACTTAGGGGGCAAAAACACTAGTTGGTAAATTCTGCACTGGAGCAGTGAGGTTGGATATGCCTAAGAGGAACCCACTCAAGCATGCTAGCGGGACCGATGGGGTTGATAAATCCACACACCATGCCCTCCAGTCTCTGGATTGTTCTTCACTTGACATTGCTGTAGGTAACTCTTGTTCATCTTTTATGGCTCAAAATAGGCCCAGCAAGCCTAATGTAGAGAGGTCTCCTCTGTATTCCTCTTTATTTAAGTAGCCTGGTATGTTTCTTGGTTACACCTGTAGTAATCAACTTGTTCCCTTTCCCCTCAATAAGGTGAATTAATGTCCTTTGAAGGCAAGACTCAGGTCTTATCCTGATTCTCCCCAATGTCCTTTTGATGCCTGGTTCATGTCATGTGTGTTGTTTATATTAATACATGGATAAATGAATTCATTTCCTTTCCTGGGGAAAGTACTTCCCATCAAACTGGACACATTTTGCCAGATATTGGGGCCGTCATGGACAACACCAAATTTAGAACAGTCATCTTCAGATTCTTAAGGACACAAGTCTTCCATGAAAACAATAATGAAAGCTGAAGATCTTTCAAACTATGTTTAAGGAGGAGGAGACCATATTTCTCAATACGAATTATCTCACTGACCTATAGGACACCCTGGTGTTTTTTACATTTGAGAGAGATGCTACGCCAAATTGCTTCTTTCTGATTACATGTCTAACGCAATCTATACTACTAACCTCTTGATCCCCAATATTTGGTATTTAAACAGTTACCAGAACAAAAAAGTAATGATTTCTTTGCCCTCAAGTTTGGAGAATATACTCTTGGATATTGGAGAGTACACACTGACAAGAGGTACATTCACCTTTATTCTAGGGAGTAAACCTCAGCATTGAAATTGGTTTTCAGATATGACATCAGTGATTCGTAACCCCACGTCCATGGAGAACTGTCCACGGGGGCAAGGAAGTTGAAGCTGCTGTGCCCCGAAAACAGTCGGCATTCAATATTTGTGGAGCTGTATTGAACTGAATGCAATAGACTTGCCTACACTCTCATTAGGCCTTTCTTTTTCTAAAATCAATTTGTCATCATTTTTTTATAAAGCAGTTAACTTCAGGAAGTTGCATTCTAAATTTGTATATTGCCAAAATTATTCTATTCATTCTTCTCAACGGGCAATTATGAGCCATGAAGAGACTAAAGAATGTACTATTAATCAAGTCAGGGACTGGTTGATTTATCCCTGTCAGCTTCAGGTGCACATTCATCAAGTTTCTCTTCCAAAGGTCACCAGAGCAGGTGAGCACCCTTCTCTTTTCCATGGTAATGTGGTTGTAGGAGGCGCAATGAAACCTTTCCCTCGGGATCAAGAACGAATTAACTTCTGCTGATTGGTTTCACCCCAGCAGGACAAATGATGAACACACCTGACTGTCAGAACACCTTCTTCAGGGCTACTTTCCCTCTCAGTCCTGTCTGAGAACCTTGATCCCCATTCTGACTTCCTCCTCCCATGAATTTTATCGACTGCACTGTCAATTGTTCCTAGGAAGTTTATTTCGACAGAAGACAGTGATGAGAGAAAAAGAGACTTAACACAGGAAGGAGGAAAACAAATTACGTGTGTGTGTGGTTTTTTTTTTTTAATTAAGAATCTTGCCATTTCTGGTAATGCTAAATAGTTCTCTTTTGCTTTCCATGAAGGTCTTGCTTTACTACTCTTAATTTCATATAATAACCGTGTCAAAAAATCATCTGAAATTTATAGAACCTACTTGTGTATGCTAATTCCATTTCTTAAATTACTCTGAAAAGATTTTTAGTTGATAAATAAAAGTTTTTAAGTCACAGGGTAAATTCTTCGTGGCTACTTTCTGAAATTTTCATAAGTTCTTTCTATATGCAATCTTCTCTTTTTTCCCATTCATCTGCAAGTCTGAACCCTAAACACCCCTGTTTTCAGGGGTGTGGGTGGTGACAGTGGAATATGACTCTGGTGACTAGCAGGGGATCAGTTTGCAATCCACTTAGCTCTGGGTTAAGAGGATTTCAAGAAAGCAATCATAGTAAAAGAGATGCAGTGCTGTTCAAACTTTCTCTATCTCTCTCCTGCTAAAATGCTCCCTAGTGTGCTAATCATCTCTCATTTCCAAAACTGTAACCTTTGCTTTCCTAGCCTGTCTTCCTGTCAATTCTGTCTCTCCTGTCACTTCAAAATTGCTATGTGAAAATCGACTTTTATTGATGCCAATTCACAATTTGTGTGGTGTGTGCCTGTGTACGTCTAAGTATGCCTTTCTGAGTGTGGATTTTTTTGTAAGCAAATTCTATCCTTCCGTACTTATACATTGCTACCCATCCTCTCTACCTGCTTCCATGATAATAGAGAAGGGCTTATCAATGGAAGCTTTAGACCCAGCGAGTCCTGGCCAACCCATGCAATTGTGTAAGTGGTGGCTTCTGGAAGAGGACTTGCTCATGAGGATGAAGGGCACCCTTCATCCAATCCATGGGTCTCTTGTCAAGTGTTCCCTGGGATTTTTTGGCAGGAGTGTGTCTGTGTCTGAAAATACCCAACTAAAATTGTTACCACTTGCAGATGAATGGGAAAAAAGAGAAGATTGCAAGATTGCGTATTTCTTCTAGTCTTTCTTCTAAATACACCATACAAGCTAGCAGTGTCCCTCAGTGAGGACCAAAGGTGAAATTCTAGATGGAGCAAGTTTTTAAAAAGTTAAATTATTTCAAAGTTTCCTGGTTCCATTTGCATAATGATCCAGATATCCTGCCCTTGTATCCTATTGATAGACATTTTTTATGATGAGAATGCATTCATTTTTATTAGTTAATAACCTCATGTAATTCATATTTTCATTTTATTTGCATTATTTATATGTTTCAACATAGACTATTGGAATTTGGTAAATAGATTCCATTAGCTAGAATAAACAAATAGCTCTCTATGTGTGACAGGCATGTAATTAGGACATTGTTCAGTTTTCATTTATGAAGATATTCCTCCTCTTTTGATGTCACCAAATGTAAGTATTACTTTATACCTCCAGATATATTTGAAAATATTACTTTATATTTCCAGATATATTTGAGAAGAATGCAAATTCATTCTGTCCCAAATATCTGATAGTATTTATTCCAAATGATTCTGCAGAAAAACATCTTTAAAACGATCTCTTAAATAGACGAAAATATTTGGGTTCTGATGTTATAAGTTTATAAATATATAAAACATGATTATAAATTGAAATTTGAATTTCAATATTCAATATATATGAATCATGGATAGGACTCATTCTAAGAGTTTTTTTTTTTCCTTTATGAGTTTAAAATATCTAGTTGGGGACACCTGGGTGGCTCAGTTGGTTAAGCGGCTGCTTTCGGCTCAGGTCATGATCCTGGCGTCCTGGGATCGAGTCCCAAATCGGGCTGCTTGCTTGGCAGGGAGCCTGCTTCTCCCTCTGCCTCTGCCTGCCACTCTGTCTGTCTGTGCTCGCTCACTCTCTCCCTCTCTCTCTGACAAAAAAAAAATTTTTTTTTAAATTTAAAATATCTAGTTGTTTTAGCTTACTATAAATCATTTTCCTTCAAACTTGCTTCAGCAGGATGTCCAAATAGGAATTTCCCCACTTGTATCCCCCATCAGCAACAATTTGGCAGCCATCCACGGGCAAAGTACCTTTGAAGGAGCTTTGGAATCCACGTAGGAGATTATGAAACCCTGACGGAGTCCAAAACTTACCAGGACTGTTTTGAGAAGGCAGTCGCATGTCCACATACCTGACTCACTGCAAGTTGTCCCAGCACAGACCCAGAAACAAATCCATACCCATGAAGCAGGCTATAGTCCCAACTGTCCTTGGTCCAGCCAGCAGCAGCAGGCACCAAGGAACCTGAGAGGGGTCACACCTGCAAGTGAGTTGGTACTAGACACACAGACTTCAATCCCAGCTGTGGACTCTAAAGTGGACTATGATCTGGTCCTTAGCTCCTCCTGGCCCCTCCTGTCTGTGCTCCAAGAGCCCCCGGAGGCAGGTCTGTAAACTCAACTTGATTGTAGATTCTACAATGGCCCCATAACTGGACTCTAGCACCTATGAGTCACAGTCCACAAGTAGTACAGTGGCTCAGTGTCCCAGTAGGAGATACACCCAAAAGTGTCCTCAAAGATCCTAAAATAGCCCTCTACTTGACCTTAGTCTCTCTCAACTGCAGTTTATAAGCAGTTCTGGAAGCCCAGGATCTCTTCAGGAGATGTGCCTTCAGTGCCCCTGGGGTCAGGCCAACCAAACTTAGTCTGTTAGCAGAACTTGAAATGACCCTGTGACTCAGCTCCAATGCCTTTCACCTGGAGTCCATGAGCAGTTCTGCCCACGCACAGAGCCACCAGAAGACACAGCCATCCATGCTCCTAATGGTAAATTTACCAAAATGGGACTGACAGCAGATCCCGAAACAACCCTATAATTCAGCTCCAGCCCTTCCCAGCCATAGTGAGGGAGTATTCCCAGCCGACCTGGGACCTGACAGGAAATATTCTTCAGTCTACATTGTCGACCTAGAGCCAGCCCTGGGATTCAGTTCCAGCCTCTCCCAGCCATATACTAGGGCTAGTTCTGCCCACCCAGGGATATACCCAGTGACCTTGCAGGAATCTTTCAAGAGCTTAGTGGGAGTCACACCTATCCATGAACCTGGGGCCAGGCCTAAGACTCAACTGTGGAACCTTGCCTCAGTATACCACCATACTAAACAAGGTCAGTACTTTCTGCCCAACAGCCAGAGAGGAATCATGCTTGCCTAATGCCCCTGATAACAGGCTCCTTAACCATAGACCTAAATGTAACCCAGCAACAGCCTCATGACCCAGCTCCAACCCAGCACAACTTTGATGCCAGAGATGATCTCATTCAACTAGGAACTGACCAAAGAAAGTTTTTGCTTATCAAAACTAGTTTGTAAAAACCGAAATAGGTTTGCTCCTTCATATGCATAGGCACAAATAGAAGTATAAATAGATCACAAAGAACAAGGCAAATATGACACCAACAAAAGAATCAAACAAAGCTCCAGGATCTGACTTCAAAGATGTGGGGATCTATGAATTGTAGAGAAAGATTGCAAAATAGCCAACTTAAAGGAGCTCCATGAAATGCAGGAGTACACATATAAACACCTAGACAAAGTTAGGAAAACAATGCATGAACAAAAGGGGAATTTTTTTTATTAACATATAGTGTATTATTTGTTTCAGGGGTACAGGTCTGTGATTCATCAGTCTTACACATTTCACAGCACTGACCATAGCACATAGCCTCCCCTGCGTCCATCACTCAGCCACCCCATCACTCCCAACCCCCTCCACTCCAGAAACGCTCAGTTTGTTTCCTGAGATTAAGAATCTCTTATGGTTGGGGCACCTGGGAGGCTCAGTGGGTTAAGCCTCTGCCTCCAGCTCCAGCTCCATGGTCTAAGGGTCCTGGGATTGAGCCCCACATCGAGCCCCACATCAGGCTCCCTGCTCTCTGCTTCCCCCCTCTCTCTGCCTGCCTCTCTGCCTGCTTGTGATCTCTGTCTGTCAAATAAATAAATAAAATCTTAAAAAAAAAGTATCTCTTATGGTTTGTCTCCCTCTCTGGTTTCATCTTGTTTCATTTTTCCCTCCCTTCCCCTATGATCCTCTGTCTTGTTTCTCAAATTCCTCATATCAGTAAGATCACATGATAATTGTAAAAGGAGAATTTTTATAAGTAAATACAAACCATAAAAAGAACCAAACAGAAATCCTAGAACTGAAGAATGCAATAACAGAACTGAAAAAAATTCAATAAAAAGCTTGAACAGCAAACTCAATTAGGCAGAATAACTAGAAAACCTGAAGAAAGATCATTTAAAATTAGAGGAACAAAAAAGAATAAAAAGGAGTGAAGAAGTTTTTGTGAATTACTTGTGAATTATGGAATAATTTCAAGGGCACAAACATTCACATCAGGAATTCCCAGAAGGAGAAGAGAAAGAAAAGGGATTCCCAGAAGAAGAGAAAGAAAAGGGGGAAGAAACCTTATTTAAAGAACTAATAGCTGAAAAATTACCAAATCTTGGGAAAGATATAGACATCTAGGTACATGAAGCTCAAAGGACTTTAAGCAACATTAAACCCCCCAAAAGATTACCACAATATACCTTATAATAAAAATGTTAAAAATCAAAGACAAAAAGAGAATTTTGAAAGAAGCAACAACAACAACAAAATGACCTGTCATGTAAAAGAGAATCCCATTCATGAGGCTCTCAGTGTTATTTCTTAGCAAAATCTTTATAAGCCAAGAGGGAGTGGGAAAATATATTCAAAGCTTTAGGGGTGGGGGGAGCTTCCACCAAGAATGCCATGCCTGGCAAAAATGTCCTTTAGAAATGGAAGGATGAATGCATTCCCATACAAAATCTAAGGGAGTTTACCACTGGAGAGTTCATCACCTTACCAGAAATACTAAAGGAATTTCTCCAACTTGAAATGAACAGACACTAAAATGTAAAAACATGCAAAAGTACAAACTCACTGGTAGAGATAAATATAGAAGTCTAATATCCTAATGGTAAGGAGTCTATCACTTGTGTCTCATACAAAAGTTAAAAGACAATACCATTAAAAGTAGCTACAATAACTTGTTAAGGGATGCAAAAATATAAAAAGATGTCAAGTGTGATGTCAATAGCATAAAATACAAGTGGAGGAGAAGCAGAAATGCAGAGTATTGTGTAATTGAAGGCAGGTTGTTATCATCTTAAAACAGACTATTTATTATAAGATGTTTTATGTAAGCTTCTTGGTAACTACAAAGAGGACAAAATAAAGAACTCTATAGATACACAAAAGATAATGGGATACTGAAGTATACCACTTCAAAAATGAATCACAAAGGAAGACAATAGGAGAAGAAGAAATGCAGTAGAAAAAATAATTAATAGAATGGCAATTATAAGCTTTAGCTATTAATGACTTCAAGCATAAATCAATAAAGTTATTCAATTAAAAAACAAAACAAAATCAACAATATGCTACCTTAAGAGAGTCTCCACATCAGCTTTAAAGGCACATAGAGAGTGAAAATAAAGGGATGGAGAATAGCTTCCATGTAAATGGCAGCCAAAAAATTACTTATATCAGGGAAATAGACTCAGTCAAAATGGGCATAAGAGACAAAGAAGGCTACTATATAATGGTAAAGAGATACAATCATGGAAAAATAAAAAAAGTATATAAACATATAGGCATCCAACATTGGAGCACCTAACTATACAAAGCAAATAAAACTGAAGGCGGAAATCGACAACAATACAGTAAGAGTAGGGACTTTAATACCACAAGTTCATTAATGGATAAGCTATCCAGACATCCCTCCAACATTGTCCTGCCGAAAAAAAAAAAAAAAAGTCATGAAACACTGGACCTGAATTACATTTTAAAATTTTAGACCAAATGAACCTAATGGGCATGTACAGAATACTGCTACCAAAAACAGAATACACATTCTTCTCAAGTGCACATGGAATATTCTCTAAGATAGATCATATGGTGAGCCACAAAACAAGTCTTAACAAATTTGAGAAGACTTAAATCATATCGAAAATCCCTTCTGACCAAAACAGTATAAAACTAGAAATCAAAACATGAGAAGTGGAAAATTCACAAATATGTGACATGCAACCTGTCAACAACATTGAATAATGAAGAAATAAAAAATCTGAACAAACCAATAGTGAGTAAGACAATGGAAGCAGTAAGAAAAACCATTCCAACAAAGAAAATTCCAAAACCAAATGGTTTCACTGGTGAATTCTACCAAATATTTAAAGAAGAATTAATGTCAATCCTTCTCAAAGGCTTTCAAAAAACTGAAGAGGGAGCAACCCACCCCCAATTTTTTTTTACAAGATCAGTATTCCCCACATTCCAAAGCCAGATAAAGACACTTTAAAAGACACTTAACATGGCAACATCCCTGATGGACATAGATGTAAAAATCCTCAACAACATGTTAAGGATCAAACAAATACAATGGCACACGGAAAGGATCATACACCATGATCAAGTGGGATTTTATCCTTGGGATGCAAGGATGATTTCACATCTGCAAATCAATAAAAATAATGCACCATATTTAAAAAATGAAGAATAAAAATCATATTATCATCTCAGTAGATGCAGAAAAAGCATTGATTAAATTTGACATCTTTTCATCATAAAAGTCCTCAATGAATTAGCTATAGAAGGGATGTACCTCAATATAAAAAAGGCCACATATGGGGTGCCTGGATGGCTCAGTGGGCTAAAGCCTCTTCCTTCGGCTCAGGTCATGATCCCAGGGTCCTGGGATCGAGTCCCGCATTGGGTTCTCTGCTTAGCGGGGAGCCTGCTTCCTCCTCTCTCTCTGCCTGCCTCTCTGCCTAGTTGTGATTTCTCTCTGTCAGATAAATAAAATATTTTTTTCAAAGGCCACATATGATGAGCTCACAGCTAACATCATATACAATGGTACTGGCAGCCCTAGCCAGAGGAACAAAAATGAAAGGCAACCTACGTACTGGGAGAACATATTAGCAAAACATATATCTGATAATACTGACATTTTAATACCCAAAATATATAAAAAACTCATACAACTCAATAGTAAAAATAATAATTAAATGATCAAAAACCTGAATAGACATTTTTTCAAAAAACATACAAATGTCTAACAGGTACATGAAAAGGTGTTCAACATCATTAATCATCACAAAAATGCAAATGAAGTCCTAATGAGAGATTCCCTCACACTTGTTAGGATGACTATTGTCAAAAAGAAAAGAGATAAAAAGTGTTGGTGAGGATGGGGGAAAAAAGGAACCCCTGTAAACCACTGGTGAGAATGTAAATTGGTTGAGCCATTATGGAGAAAAGTATGGAGCTTCCTCAAAAACTTAAAAATAAAACTACCATACAACCCAGCAATCCCACTACTGGATATAGACCCAAAGGAAATGCAATCAATGCCTTGAGAAGTCATCAGCACCCCTGTGTTCACTCCAGCATTATCCACAAGGGTAACATAGAGGCAACATAAGTACAGTGTCTGTCAGTGGACTAATGGATACAGAAAACGTGGTCTGTGTGTAAACACATACACAGGAATATTATCCAGCCATTAAAAAGAATATCCTACCATTTGGGACAACATGGATAAACCTAGAAGAAATGATGCTAAGTGAAATAAGCCAGACATAGAAAGACAAACACGACATCATCTCACTGACACATGGAATCTATAAAAGTCAAATTCATAGAACCAGAAAGTAAACTGATAGTTACCAGGGTCTGGGGAGTGAGGAAAATGGGTAGATATTGGTCAAAGGATGTAAACTGGGTTATAAGATAACACATGCTGAGGAGCTAATGTATACAACTTGCTGACTATAGTTAATAGTACTATGTTGTATACTTGAAATTTGCTAAGAAACCGTATCTTGAAGTGTAACTACACACATTCATGCACACACACACACACACACACGGGGCAGGTAAGTGAGGTGATGGGCATGTTAATTAGGTTGATGGGGTAATCATTTCACAATGCATAGGCATATCAGAACATGAGGCAGCACGCCTTAAGCGCATACAATTTTTCTTTGTCAATTATGCCTCAGTAGAGCTGGAAATTTTTTTAAATTCAAAATTCATTTAATCTATAACAAATCTTGCATCAGACATCAGTTCAGAGTCAAGTTCAGCCTTTTGCTAGTTGTGCGATGTTTGGCTTACCTAACCTCAGCAAGCCTGTTTGTCATCATTTAGAAAATGGAGTTTAAAACAGAATTCCTACTTGATGCTGAGAGCTATGGGACATAATGCATATGACTGTCTACCACATGTCATAGTAGATGTTTAATAAATGAGGCTATTAATTTTGGAAGTTTTTATTTTCTGAAACCTGGTTTCCATTTAAGAGGGACCGATTGAGCAAATAAAAGTAGAATGTATCTAGTTGAATTCAAACACCAGGCAAACAACAAACTTGGAGTGTAAGCCAGTCATTGTAGTACGGGACATATCTGAACTAAAACATCATTCATTGGATTTGGATTTCAAATTTAAGTGTGCTCCTATATTTTATCTGGCAAACTTACTTATATTTTATGTTCTCCAGGAGACTCTTTCAGATCCAAAATTAATGAAATTGGCAATATTAATTCCTTCTTTCTTTCCTTCTAGCTGTGCTTTTGCACTTACCCAAAACATATTATGGTGCTTTTCAAAGGCACATAGGTATATCTACTTCCTTGTTTACTTTGTGAACCACTGAAGGATAAATCTAATGCCATATTCATTATCATCCCTCTTTAGCATGAGAAACTTCCCTTTATATTACCATCAGACCATGTAAGTGACACTAAAGTAATGAATTGACATTCATTCCCTTTTTCTTGCAAAAGTGAATTATTTTTTAAAACAGATTGTGGATACCACCTTATACCAGTTAGAATGGCCGAAATTAGCAAGACAGGAAACTACGTGTGTTGGAGAGGATGTGGAGAAAGGGGAACCCTCTTACACTGTTGGTGGGAATGCAAGTTGGTGCAGCCACTCTGGAGAACAGTGTGGAAATTCCTCAAGAAATTAAAAATAGAGCTTCTCTATGACCCTGCAATTGCACTACTGGGTATTTACCCCAAAGATACAGATGTGGTGAAAAGAAGGGCCATCTGTACCCCACTGTTTATAGCAGCAATGGCCACGGTCGCCAAACTGTGGAAAGAACCAAGATGCCCTTCAACAGACAAATGGATAAGGAAGATGTGGTCCATATACACTATGGAGTATTATGCCTCCATCAGAAAGGATGAATACCCAACTTTTGTAGCAACATGGCCGGGACTGGAAGAGATTATGCTGAGTGAATAAGTCAAGCAGAGAGAGTCAATTATCATATGGTTTTACTTATTTGCGGAGCATAACAAATAACACGGAGGACATGGGGAGATGGAGAGGAGAAGGGGCTTGAGGGAAATTGGAGGGGGAGATGAACCATGAGAGACTACGGACTCTGAAAAACAACCTGAGGGTTTTGAAGGGGCGGGGGGTGGGAGGTTGGGGGAGCCAGGTGGTGGGTATTGTGGAGGGCACGCATTGCATGGAGCACTGGGTGTGGTGCAAAAACTATGAATTCTGTTACGCTGAAAAGAAATAAAAAAAATAAAAATGCAAATGACAATAAAAAAACAGATTGTGAAAGACATTCATTCTTAAATATGGACACACTGAGTCTGCAAGTTAAAAACTTTGTAAATCTGAATTAACAAAACACGTTATGAGTCGTAATTTGCACTACCAAAGGATTCTTTCCATTATGAAAATATTCCTTTAAAATGCTACTCCCTGATCGATTTAAAATTGTTCAATTAAAATTCAATAGGCTCTCACTTTACAAGTTCAGAATAAAGTGAAGTACAGCTAGGACACTTTGCTTTGCCCAATGATGATTTATTTGCAACATCCACTAAAAAACATCTGGATGCTTTTCAGTCCAAAGACACAAAAATAGCTCTAATGATTTTCAGAGCAAAAAGAAAAACAAAACAAAACAAAACAAAATATATTAGGATGCTTCTCTAACTGAAGTATATTTTTAATTTTTTGCTTGTTTTGTTTGAATTGCTTGATGTGCCCTTCTCTCAAAACTTTTAAGAAGAGTGGTGCCTGGGTGGGTCAGTCATTAAGCATCTACCTTCACCTGGGGTCATGGTCCTGAGGTCCTGGGATCGAGCCCTGCATTAAGCCCTGCATCAACCCCCAAATTGAGCCCTGCAGGGAACCTGCTTCTACCTCTCTCACTCCCCCTGCTTATGTTCCCTCTCTCACTGTGTCTCTCTCTGTCAAATACATGAATAAAATCTTAAAAAAAAATTTTTTTAAGAAGTGTAAGGCAACACATCCCTGTCTGTGCTAATTCCTCAATAGTCTGACTCATTCTCCTCCTTTCCTCCATGTACAGACTGCAGTTATCTTTCTAGGTATAAAAGCGAAGCAATATCACAGAACTTTCTCCAGTGATTCTCTATTGCCTATGTTAAGCTCCTCAATGCCAAAACACAGGAGGGTGACAATTTAGTCTCAAAACTAGGACATTGCAAGAATGAAAAGGCTCATAACAATTAAAATGATGTACTTATTAATTCATTATGTTATATACCAATATACATATTATGTCAGTTATATCTCAATTAAAATACGTAATTATTGATAAATTGGTGTTATTTTATTGGTGAACATAAAAAATAGCTCTATTCAAATTATATTTTCAAACTAATTTTATTTATTTATTTAAAGTTTTTATTTATTTGACAGAGAGAAACACAGCGAGAGAAGGAACACAAGCAGGGGGAGTGGGAGTGGGAGAAGCAGGCTTCCCACTGAGCAGGAAGCCTGATGCAGGGCTCCATCCCAGAACCCTGGGATCATGACCTGAGCCAAAGGCAGACATTTAATGACTGAGTCACCCAGGCGCCCCTCAAACTAATTTTAAATAAAAATGTATCCACGATAAAGTAAATTAAACAACTTTCCATTATTTAGAACATAGTAGTAATCGAAGAGTAATCATCTTGGAACATGTTCAACATATTGCAATCAGTTTCTCAGTCATATTGGTCATTATTAATCACATGTTATTGGTACCTTACTGAGCAAGGCACATTTTATTCTATATGGTTTTAGTATTGTAAGCATTTTTCATAATACTGCAATCTTCTTGGAAGTTGCACTTAATTGAAAAAATAATTTGTTTTCCTCCTTCAGCTTATTCTTTTTCCAGATCATAATTCTAATTGAGAAAATATTATTCATGTAAGTGCTGGGAGATCATTGGTAAGTTCAAAGCATTTATTAAAAGAAGATATTATCAGTTCTAATACTTTATAAGAAATGTATATTTAGTTCCTAATATGTTCATGAGAACTATACTTTTACTTCTATTCTGTGTATCTTTCTTTGAAATATACTTTCATAAAACAACACCTGTCAAATTAGTTGTAATCTATGAGATTTTAAACGTCTTACCAAATTATATGTTGAAAAACCATTGGCTTTTTCAATTTCATTTTACATCTATACAGAATATAAGCTTAAGTATTAGGAATTAGAGCTTGATCAGAAGATTCTTTATAAAAGTCAATACATTTCAAACTGCAATTATAGAATTCCAAATTAAATTCTCCATATCTGGGACGCCTGGGTGGCTCAGTTAGTTGGGCGGCTGCCTTCGGCTCAGGTCATGATCCCAGTGTCCTGGGATCGAGTCCCACATCGGGCCCCTTGCTCGGCAGGGAGCCTGCTTCTCCCTCTGCCTCTGCCTGCCACTCTGTCTGCCTGTGCTCGCTCTCTCTCTCTGCCTCTCTCTCTGACAAATAAATAAATTAAAAAAAAAGAAAAAAAAAATTCTCCATATCATTTGGGCTCAGAAAATTAAATTTATTCAACTTATTACTTGGCTTTTGTAGAGAGAATTTTCTATTTCTTCTTGTTTGTAAGCTCTATTTTTGATAATTATAATTTAATAAAACTATAAAAACTGAAGTTTTTGGCTCCCAAGTTTGATGTAATTGTTTCTTAAAAAAAAACAACACTAATTTTTTAGTGCTCATGAATCACTTTGTTGTTATTGTTTTTTGAGGGCTCTTCAAATTAGCTACCTAAACTTTATCTTAAAGATTTATAGAGTAAATTTAAGAAACAGTAAATATGAATATATATGATACAGGGAAATAACTAGATAGCATTTTCTGCTGCTTCTCACAAATATAAATATGTTAAAGTTCTTCCCCCCACCCACAAATCTAATTTTCCTCTATAAGCCAATAAGTACAATTAAGTAACAGAATTATACACATGTATCAACTTTTTTGGTCTAAGGAATTTCAGGGATTGAGTAAAACTGAAATGGTTTTGTATGCACATAGATCATAAAGAGACTTGAATAATGCTCATAATCTCACACCATGTTTAAAGCTGAAATTAATCATAAGGATCATCCAAACCCACATTTTATCGATGAGATTTTGTGTGGCTTAAAAGAGTTGATTCCTTTCTACCAACAACATAAAGCTGGACAGCCCATTTAACGTCCTGGTCTCTCAGGTCAAGGAATGGACATTCTGCTCACCTCTACTTTCTCTATTTTTTTTTAGATTTAATAATTCACTTTAAGGAGGGAGAGCACACAAGTGGGACAGGCAGGGAGAGAGAATCTTTAGTGACCCCAAACTGAGTGCAGAGCCTGACATCAGGCTTCTTGCTCAGCAGGGAGCCTGCTTCTGCTTCTCCCTCTGCTTGCCGCTCCCCCTACTTGTGCTCCCTCTCTCTCTTTGTCAAATAAATAAATAGAATCTTTAAAAAAATCCTTATTATATTTTCCCTCAGTGGCATCTCATGGGCTGATTACCAACCTTTCCTACAAATCTCACTTTGGCTCCCATAAGGCCACCACCTCCAAGCCTTTCCATTTAAAATCCTTATGTGTATCCTACCTGTCGTCTTAATCAGTTTCTAAAAATACAACCCATGTTCTCCTCTTTCATATCACTTTACTCTGAGGAAGAGTCTGCCTCAGAGCACCTGAGTCACACAGTCTGTTAAGTGACCAACTCCTGGTTTCAGCTCAGGTCTGATCTCAGGGTGGTGAGATCAAGCCCCACACTGGGCTCCACACTCAGCACAGAGTCTGGTTGTGTTTCTCTCTTTTCCTTTCCCCCACCCTCAAATAAATAAATACATCTTTAAAAAAGAGAGAGAGAGAAAGATTCTGCCTCAAATAAGAGAATGCAATTCCTTTCTTTAAGGACAATGACACACATTTTACTTACATCTGTCTTAGACAGTAACCAGCTAATACACTGCAAGTGTTCAATAAATGAGTGTTCCCTCCAGACACAATGAACCAAACTTACTTACTATTTCTCTATAAGGTTCTTAAACTCTCTGTAGGTTTGTCCACCTATAAAGTTATCTGGACTGTTTAAATCCTTATGCATTTGCCAGGAAGTTTCAGTAAAATTATTCATGCCATGCCAAGTGCCTGGCAAAGATGAGAAACATAACTGATCCTGTTCAGTGTGGGCAATTCCTTTACTCACCACTAAGAGTAGCACAGTCCCAAGACACCCACCTTCACAGACCTTCTGTTCCACAGGAGAAGAAACAACTAGGCAGGGAAGGGAGGGGGTAATCTCGAAAGTGTAAGGAGGGTGGAAAGTATTTGAGGCAGTCATCTCGGCGCGTCTGCAAAAAACCCAGACTTACTCATAATAAATAAAGGATATAAACTATCATTTGGTTTGGACGTATATTGAACAACTTCTCTTATAAAACCTCACCTGTTTTATGGAGCAATCTGGAAAGGACATTAACTATTGATGAGGTATTTAGAAAGCCAGGCAGGTGAAAAAGATAAGCTGTTGCTGATAAAAGGTAGCAGCTAAGTACAATGGGCTTCTCCTTCAAGTCAGTAAGAAAGCTCAATCACAGAACAACTCAAAAATCCAGATTGATTGGGGCCAGACTCAATTTTACGAAAAATAATCTTAGCAGGGTGAGCAGCTTCTCACTATGTTTCTTCTTATGGAGCAAGACAGAGGAGAGGAAATCGCACTGCCCTGGAAGTGAGGAAACCATCACCTTGATTTTTCTGGGTCTGTCTCTTATTATGTAAAACACTGCGATTATACCACACAACCCCAAAGATGCCTTCTAGCTCCAAAATCATAACTATATTACAACAATTAACCCTTTTCCAAAGTGAAACTCTTAATAAGACTGCTGTGATACTCTCACTTCACCTTATATCATTACCAAGGAAATCAATTACATGGAGATATGTTTTGCTTAATATCAGAAATAAGACACTTTATTATAAACATCAGGACACACAGCTTCCACATTCCACTACCAATTAAGTGAGTGCGTGAACTATATGTCTCTATCTTTCAAATACAATAATCATGTATTTTATACTTGGAATTCGCTAAGAGAGTAGATCTCAAGATCTCACCACACACAAAAACATCGTTGAATACTATCTAATGATTGTGAGAATCAACATATACTTATATCAAAACATCACATTGTTTAAATATATATAATTTTTACCAACCATACTCAAAAAAGATGGGAGGAAGTACCCAAAGAGTGGATTGCACCCAGGGAAATATCACCCCTTCTCGTAAAGTTTTGATTATAAACCAGTGATTCCCCCAAGGTTTCAATGGCCTTATCCAACTTTCTATCAGGCTGGCAGATTCCAGGTAGGATGCTCTATGTTATAACCAGTAGAAGCTAAGTTAGGGACCCATTGCCACACCTCTGTGGCTAGAACATACATCCGTGGATCAATATGATACCACATACAACTGGAAGAAAAGTTCTCTTAAGTCCTCAGGTAGTGGTGCTGAGTCCCTGAGGATAGGAAAAACAAAACCATGCCCAATATATAGAAAAAGCTGGATCTTCTAGGATAGAAAATGCCCTTTATGAGTAACCTGCTGGAAACCTGTTGGTCTTTTAGAAAGATAATACCACAGTGGGGACCCAGACTTGTTCTCTGCTCCAAGCAGTGTGGGTATTTGCTGACACAGGAGCTAATCGGTCTCGGTAAGTGGGAGCTCATACATAGCCTCTATCCCTGCCCCCATGGCCACTTACTACGTAAGTGCATTGAACTAACATTGTGGTAGGCAAGGCAGGCTAAGTGACATCTAGTAGCTGTGTCACTTTATCTAGTTGTTGGTTGGGATCCCCTGATCTTATGACTCGGCTGGTCTCACAAAAACCCCGCCTGTGACGGCCATCTACATCTGCATGGTTATTTGATGACTTGTGCTCAGACTGTCTTACTCCATGGGCCTGACTGCATGCCGAGAGCTATTTTTCAAACGTGTATCATCCCTGATGCACTTGTCACGGTCTTGCTCCAAAATATCAGGAGCGGGCATCCCTGCTTGCAATAAACAATTCAAAGCATAGTTCCCATGAATGGTACTTGTAACATCATGGCATCTGCTGAATCACAGGGGACAAGAATTAGGGCTGTTTCTAGCAGAGCGTGCATCTGCTCCAAACCTGCTGCCCCTTTGAGCTCCTTGCAAAGCTGACAAATTTGTGTGTCACCCAGTAGGCAGGTCAAAACAGTATTCCCAGAGGTGAAATGTAATATTCTACCTCAGAAACAGAACAACTTACCAGAAACAGGGTCTCTAATGCACAAGATGTCTTTTACCTTTGGAGGATATTCTAGCATGCCCCGGACCCCTAAACTCCCTTAAATTCTATTTACGTGGGAGGCCCTTAAGTCTTTTATCTCTCACCCTTTAGAGGACAAGTGTCTTCCTGAGACCGCCAACATGCTAGCCATTGCTTGCTCATTTGGCCCAAATATGTGAACTCACTGATAAGGTGCCCCCCTTTCTTGTTTTAAGGAACTACCAGATAGTCCAGATCTCTTGGGACTATGTTGATACAGGACTCCAGAGGCTTAAACAGACCTCTGCAGCAAAACTTAAAGTGTATGCGGCTGCCAGTTCCATGTGAATGCAGATTTTAATCTTCTGATAGAGATGGAACTCATTTGCTACATCAGTGGATGTAGTTCATGGATCAAAGGTCATATTAATCTTCTCTAGCCAGTATGCTGCCTCTGAGTTGGCAGCAGTAATTGGAGCTACTAACTACCTGGTGGGGTCTGCAGGAATCTTCTATTATTCTCCAGGTTCCATCTCCCTACACCCCCCCTAGGGATTGCTGGCATTCATGGAGATATGAAAGAAAACAACTCTTGAATCTGATCTTTAATCCCTGTATTTAACCTGAGATGTGAGGTTGTTTTTCATTTTTTTTTATCTTACTGGAAATTAGAGGCTTCCCCTTGGCCTTAACTAAAATCTCAGCTCTAAACCCAGATTAAGGAATGACTTTGGTGCTTGTGTTAATGAACAGGTGTGTATGTCTACTTGGAGACGGTATAAATGGCTAAAGCTTGGGCCTAAAATTCAAATGGACCCAGTATAAGCCAAACATGGGCAAGACTTAATTTATGACCTGATCCCAAAATGCTCCCTTTCTAGTTGTATAACCCTGATGATATTTTGAGCTTTCTTCCTGTGTCCAACAGTGCTGATGAGTTTGGAGCACTCTTCTTTACCTAGTGTCCAGTTAAGCAAGCAAAATGCTGTACTCTCTGTAGGCAAGGACTGGGAAGCAATGTGATGTATCCTTGCAATGTTTAGGCTTTCTCCTACTGGTGACTTAGTGTATTTAATCTATCCATTCTGAGTCTGAAGGCTCCCTCAAATTTTCACACTATGAAAGGAATATTATCTTTTCAGTGGGAAAATGGCCTTCAGCCTTTGGACTCTCCACTCTTGATTTCTTTTGATTGCATAGATTGACTTGTATCTTCCTTATTGCCCATTTATTTTGTTACTAGGGATGTCATATTAACCATCTCTAACACTCTGAAGGTCAGCTGCACCTGTAATTCTGCCCTTCATTATGATCATTGTGACCACCAGCCTTCTAATGGTGAGTGATAAACCCAGTCTTCTATTGCTGTGCTGTTCCCATCACATCCATTGCCAATAGTTGTTCTATGACAGGATCTCCGACCATCAGCCCTGGCATATAGAGCAAAAACACTGCTGAACTTCTAAGGGATGATATTGACCTCTCATCAGAGCATTAGTTGTTGCTTTGGTAAATAATATATTTTTTTGCAACCTCCCTGCACCACTTATGCAGACTCAGAGGGTCCCAAGTAACCTGGGATTACATTATTTTCAGAGGAATCTCCCCTGGTGTTTCCATCCTGTATGTCAGGACCCCTTTCCATCTTAACCAGCTCCTTGACCTTGGCATAGCAAAACAGCCTGTATTAATAGTTGAAGCTTCTTTCGGGCTCACCTACTCTTAAGTTCTGGTCCTCAAGCTTTGTCTATCTTCTCACTTCAGGGGATGAGGACTCCTTTTACATGTTATGAAGGAAGTCATATGAGTTTAACACTCAGCTTTGAATTGCCAGTTAATCGATCAATTTTTCATTATCTTTTCTTCTCCCTTAGCAGTAGTCATCAATTCCACTACAACTAAAGTAGTATTCCACCCACATTGTTCAAATCCTTGATAAATCATACTAGCCAACGGACTTCTTTCCACTGGTATGCCATGTCTGTTCCCCGGTGGGAAAATCCAACAGTTACATTGTTGCATTGTGCCAAGGGTGACATGTGCTTTACTTACCACTTGGAGCATGGTCCTCCTTATGAGCTGGGTGGCAGATGATCCAGCCCCAAATTCCATCCCAGTGGCTGCTCTTGTATATCCTTCTTAGTTCCAACCAGCAAAATTTGGGTTCCCTAGGAAATAGAATTCCTGCTTATTAGTATGAAATGGTGCCTTAGTCTGCTCAGGCTGTGCCAATGATATCAAACCTAGGTGGCTTTAACAGTGGAAATGAATTGTCTCACAGTTCTGGAGACTTCAGAAGTCAAAGATCAAAGTTCCAACAGGGTTCAGCTTCTAGTGACAGTGACCTTCCTGGCTTGCAGAAGCCCACCTCCTCTCTTTGTCCTTATATGGCAGAGAAAGAGTTACCTCTGTGTCTTGTCTTTTTTTTATGAGGACACCAGTTATCAGGGCTTTGCCCTTGTAAACTCATTTTACCTCATTAACCACCTCCTTAGATGCCCCATCTCCAATATAGACATATGGGGGAGTTAAGGCATTAGCATATAAATCAGATCATATGCAATTCCACATAAATCTATAAGCAAAGGGGCAGGTTTTTATACACCCACATCAGTTGATAATTGGGTGTAGGCCAACTGAAATGTATCATGGCCTTGGACAGAGGCATTCTCTTCAGTAGAGTTGATTTCCAAGGAAACTGGCAAATAATTGAGGGCTACCTGCCACTGGCACTTTAACAGAGCACCGATCCTCTATTCTCTCTGGAAATTTCCCTCCATTAAGGAGAACCACCTCACAAAGGCATGATTCCTCCCCAGAGACAGCCCACATGCAATGACTTGTTGAGGGAGATATATAGGGCTTGTCACCTTGTCCCAGTTCAGCACACTTCTGCAGGGCTCCCTTAGCTTTAGTGTTTCTGTAGGTTTTCCTGAATCCTTGCTATTAACGCTTCACAGAGCCCTTCTCTTTCTACCAAGAAAGAGAAATAGTCTTTCCCTTCCTACTGCAGATGCTAATTCCTAGAATATACCCCAATACTTTCTCCATACTCATCTCCATCTCAAGAGTTTGCTCCCCAAGAAGCCTACCCATTGATATTGGCCATCAATAAATATATATTAAACATTGAATTTTAAAGCAAGGAAGTTTTTTTGATGTCACTTAGGTCTCTTCCTAGCAGAAACTTGTATGAAACACCACAAAAAAATAGTATCCATAAGAAATATATCCACAAATGTGTATGAAGGCAATTCAAATGCCATAAATATATCATTATAATCACTATTTAATATGCTTTGTGCAATGACATCATATATGCAATAGTCTTTTTTATGAACCAGCACTTTATACCTGAAAATGCAAAGTCAGTGAGATGTAATTCAGTGAATCACAAGCTTAAAAACTGAAATTCAAATTAAGGGACCTCTTTATTCAAAGCCATATATTATGGGGAAAATCATCTATTTTTATTAGAAAAGAACAATTTAAGAAACATGTAGAAAATAGTTTAACCCAATATTTGCAAGTGTGTATTTCTTAAATTTATATTCAGCTATATCTCTCAGACTATATATAATTACAGTAAAGCTGATGATGAATAGGATATTAAAAATTTATTAGACAAGATGATCAATTCTTTTGCAGCTTCCACATTCTAGGATGTCACTATACACTATGAAAATATTTGAATATTTTTAAATCTTCCCATTACACAGGAAGAAATGCAAATATCACTCAAGTCACTTAAATTCAGCGTCATCTGTATGAGGCTTATATTCTGGTTCAATCAATACTCTTTATTTTTCTTTTTAAGCAAGCAGTACTGTTCAGTTCTTATGAACTCAGAAATGTCAGAAATGAGATGTTGAATTATACTTGTCACTTGCCAGTAGCCTCCACTGACTAATTTATTAATTTCTTCTAAGTTTTTTTATCAGAGTTGATAATAATGCCTGTGGCAAAGATGTTTTTAGAATAAACTGAGGTAATGGATATAAGGTTATTAGCACAGTGCCTATCCTATAGCAAGCAGTCAAGAGAGTTGCTGTTATTATGCCTTTTACTGAACCTTTTTATAAATTTGGATTATACATGAAAAGGTCTTCAGAAACATAAACATTATATATAATGAAGGGGTTATTAAACTACCACTACTCAAGTTACAGCTCCATGACTATTAATGAAAACCAGTCTGTCCTTGTGCCAAGAACCAATATAATTAGTAATAATCTTCATAACAGCCTTAAAATTGGGCTTCATTTTCTCCTACGATTTTGAGATTTGAAAATGAGGGGCAAATGATTTGTCCAAAGGCAAACCTCTGGCACATAATGGAAGCAAGTGTCAAATTCACACTGTTCTGAATTCAGTTTGCAGCTCCTTCCTGATATTCTATTACCACTTTAAAAAAAATGGTGAGGGGCACCTGGGTGGCTCAGTGGGTTAAAGCCTCTGCCTTGGGCTCAGGTCATGATCTCAGGGTCCTGGGATGGAGCCCCGCATCGGGCTCTCTGCTCAGCAGGGAGCCTGCTTCCTCCTTTTCCTCCTGCCTCTCTGCCTGCTTGTGATCTTTCTCTCTCTCTCTCTGTCAAATAAACAAATAAATAAATAAATCTTAAAAAAATAAAAATTAAAATTAAAAATGGTGAGAATAATGGCAATTAATTGCATTAGTTATTCGCTAAAAGCTCTTTCAATTTCAACATTTAAAGATGTTTTAACTGGCGAATCTTTCATGCCCTACATTCTCACTTAATCTCGGAAATTTTCCAGAAAGGGAGGTTATCACTCATCAGCTTTGTGAGTTTTTATGCAAACCAGTTTATAATGTCCATGTTTTTAATCTCAAAATTACTGGCAATTTTATGGCTCATAATAAGATACTAAACTGTCCACTGGCAAAATATCAAAAATGATGAAACATGGGTATTCGTGGGTCTCCATTTTCAACACAGACACTTGACATGGTTTTCTGGTAAACTAACAAAAGGTTTTAAGATGGTCAGAAGGAAGTAGCACTTTCTTAGTCTTTTTTTTTTTCCTGTTTTCATGATAAAGTCATTGACTAGAGAGGAAGAACTAATAAATCAAACATACCTACATTTTATAAAGAAAGGCAGAGATAAGAAAGTGAAGAACAATAAACCTTTTTTTTTTAAAGAGGGGGGCAGAGAGGAAGAGAAAGAACCTTAAATAGGCCCCATGCCCAACACAAAGCCCAGTGTGCAGCTCCAACTCACGGCCCTGAGATCATGACCTAAGCTAAAATCAAGAGTTGGACGCTTAGCCAACTGAGACCCCAGGCGCCCCAACAGCAAACGTCTAAAATATCACCTAGAAGTCAGGCTCAGTAGAAGTCAGGCACAGGTGGTTTGGCAATTCTGGAACTTACATAGCTGTTATAGGCTTTTAATGTACTAAACCCAGATCCTAGGGTTATGTTTTGCTTGATTTTTCATTCAAGAACAATCTTTTGTTGTCCTATTCTGGGTCTATATACACAGTCTGTACTTTTATATAACATTTAGACTAGATATGGTCTTTTACTTCTTGCTGAAAACTCTCATTTCTTTTTTTTTTTTTCTTTTTTTAAGAATTAATCAGAGATGAAGAAACTGAACCAGAGAGAGAGGAGCGAGAGCGAGAGCGATCACAGGCAGACAGAGTGGCAGGCAGAGGCAGAGGGAGAAGCAGGCTCCCTGCCAAGCAAGGAGCCCGATGTGGGACTCGACCCCAGGACGCTGGGATCATGACCTGAGCCAAAGGCAGCCACTTAACCAACTGAGCCACCCAGGCGTCCCGAAAACTCTCATTTCTTAATTAAGTATTACAGGCTCTAGGATTATTAGTCCACATCTACAAGTTAAAGTCCAAGCTTAGTTCAGGAACTTTAGTAGCAGATCCCGCTTTTTCCAGCTATTTCCACTGAAATCTGTCTTTTGGATCAAGTTCCATTCAGCTCTTGAATCATTCATGACTAAGGCATTCAGTATGTGAAAGGTATTATATTCCACAGTGGCTGGATCCCAAATTATTATTGTCTTAAGACTGAAAATGTGCCCACCTTGCCTTTATCCCTCTACTGTGCATTGCCCTTTGGGAAGATGGATCGGTCTTTTCTCTTAATTAGTGCATAGTCAGTCATTGCTTTCTTGGAATGTATCTTCTCAGATTAGGGCTGAGAACTAATTCCTGGCTTAGGTTTGTCCCTATAACCTAGAAAGGCAAATATCTATCTTTTAAGATCCCAGTTATCATCAGCACTTCTGCTGCCAAGTGGTCCTTCACCCAGAGCCACCATCCAATTAATATGTGTGAATTTGAATATCTGCCATTCTCTACATTTCTGCAATCTCACCCTTCCTCATACAACCTGTGGAATAGAGCATTTATTTTTCTTTAAAAAAAAAAAAAGATTTTACTTGAGGGAGAGCAAGAGATCCAGAGAAAGAGAGAACATGGGCAGGGGGAGGGGCAGAGGGAGTAGCAGAATCCCCACTGAATAGGGAGCCTGATGCAGGACTCCATCTCAGGACCCTGGGATCCTGACGGAGTCAAAGGCAGACACTTAACCGACTGAGCCACCCAGGCACCCAAGCATTTATTTTTCCATGTCAGGTCAGATCATGGTTACACCAACATTTTTGTAAAACAAAGGTTTTTAGGTTTCTGATCTTTATTTTGGTACTAATCCCAAATGCATGTTAAATTTCACATTCAAATTCTCTTTTTATTCATTCCAACTCCCCTCCTGGCCTCTAATTTTGGTCATTTGAACTAAGCTACATAAAAGTTTCAAAATGCCTCTTGAATAATTTTAGTATCAGGTCAAATTTAGTAGTGCAGCAAAAGAATCTGCTTTGCCCTTCTCTCCTGTACTGTCCTCCAAGATCCATCTGGTTCTCCAATTCCTACTGCTCATTGGTGAAAGGATAGAGAGAGAGATGATGATAGGTAGGTAGACAGACAGCCAGACATAGATAGACAAAATTATTTTCTCTGTACTTAGAAAGTCAGTTCAGAAAGCATAAATGAAGACTGTCTGCCCTTTGTAACTATTTCAATAAGTAACCCCTTTATACCATAATGGATATTCTTTGCCACTTCACTTTGCCTTTGGAGCACAAAAAAAAAAAAAAAAAAAAAAAAAAAAAAAAAAAAAAAAAAAAAAAAAAAAAAAAAAAAAAAAAAAAAAAAAAAAAAAAAATTCTTCTGAGGATGTAGTAACTATCAGAACTTTGAAATTCTCCTGGAGAAATTCAAGCCAAAGTATTAAGAATGCAAACAATAAAAAAAATGAGAATGCAAAAAATAAGGCTTGCCCTGTTTTCCAGGGAAGTTAAGAACTATTAGAGTAGACAATAAATAGTCAAAGTATGACTTTCTTCTAATGCCAGGTATACTTCAAATTTTTGTAAACTTTATGTCATCTACCCTTAAATTGATGTATATTATCTGGTCTTTATCACACAAGGTTCAGGATGAATATGACAAATGCCCCCTACAATAGGAAGTTCAGCCCAGATTGGTGTCCATGTAATGGAATTCTATAGGGTGAGGTCTTGACTCAAAGTAGCCAGAAAACAAAACAAAACAAAACAAAAAACAAGAAAATAAAAAGAGAATCCGAGTCCCCAGAGATACAGAAGTGTCAAACTTTGGAAGGTAAGAACTTCTTCTAAAATCCAAATTGTAAATGATGAGAGGCAATGAAAACATTCTAAAGAAAGGAAACACTGTAATAGACTGAAAAATCCATGCGACAGGTCCACAAAATAAAAGGCTCCAAGAAAATTACCTTCACAAAAGCCAGAATGCCTCAGGGTTTCTTCGACTGGCCATTAGTTTCTATTCTGACCAGTTCAAAGTTCAGACTACAGGTCAAAATTCTGCTTCTATTTTCTCCACACATCTTTGGTCTTACATTTGCCAAGTCAACTAATATAGAAGTCTGTCCTATCCATTCCAAGAATACCAGAGTTAATTTCCAGATGGTTTAGAACCAGTGTGTTTCTCATGTGTTGAAACTTTAGGATACCCTCAAGATGTAACATAAAGGTGACCCAATCAACTCCCAGACTATGGATACATTCCTATCTTGCCATTTGTGGATGAGTATGGAAAGAAAAGGCCAACTCTCTTAACTTCACAAAATCACCGAAGACCGGAGTTAGAAAGGAACCTGAAACATTTAAATATTTGGTCCTTTAAAAAGTAAAGAATCTTGGATCCAGTATTCTGAAGGGCTTGTGGTCATCCAGCTTCTATTTGCCCATCTCAAGGAGCAGGTGTAGCTCATCACTTCATCATACTACATCAACAGTGACTCCCTCTAATCTCTTCATGTGAGATTTATGGGATGACAAAAACACACAGTATTTTCTTATCCACAGGACAACAGAGATTTGAAAGTATATTTAATGTCTCCCATGAGTCAACAATCTACACAGATACTCCAGTTCCTTCTATGTTTCTTCCTGTCAGCAGGCTTTTCAATCACTTCCCCAGCCTAGGCTGATAGTTCTGATTCCCTGATAGTTCTTCAGTGTCCCTGGTCTTAGGACTGATCTTATGTCATTACTCCTTCATGTATAAGATCTAATCACCAAGACTGATACTCAAGATCATGCACATCCTTTGTGTGTGTGTGTGTGTGTCTGTGTGTGTTAATAGTGTAAGGAAACATGGAAACATTTGTTCTTGGGAGATAATGTCAGAAATGCATTGGTATGCCTTTCTCCAGATGAGCTCATCTTTCTAATCCAACTCATTTAATATACAGAGCATAGGGAGGCAGAAAAATAAAATTCTAACAGTTATTGAAAAGGTGATGCTATCTTAAAGATAATTTGCTCTAGCTCTAGCGTACACTATGAGAGGGAACTACTGTGGACTTCAGGGAATTGTGTCACAAACTGCACTTACTATTTTGGTTTTATACCTACTGGTACTCTGTATTTTGTTGAGCTGTAATAACAGTCTATGACCTTTAATGCAGAAAAATGAGAACAGCATGATTTGGAGAGCCAGAAAAGATTGAGTTTCAGTCTCTAAAAGAGCATTTTTTGGCTGCATGACATCAGACAAGCTAATTAGTGTTTCTGAGATTCACCTATCTGAAATAGAAAAATAGCACTTACCCAATAAGATTAAATTGTATCGAGTTAATATTTACATGTCACACAGAAGATGGCACATAGAAGCGTACTACTATATTTGGTATTATTACAATGGTGTTTATTTTTATTTGTATATGTTGTTATACCTTTGAACATTCATCTATATGAGTATATACAGAAACAAACAGTTATATGTCATGCTAGCATACAGCATACATAGATGTAATAAAAGTCTAAAAATCAGTTAAATGAAGGGATACAGTATACCGAGAATGGTAAATGAAGAAGTGAGAAAAATACAGCACAATGTAATATATACAAGGATTAGAAGTAAATTTCCTTGATCAAAGGAGTGTTTCCTGCTTTTAAGAGTTGATCACAGTTTTAAATAGTTCTACATTAAGACCAAAACCACTTCATCAATCAGATGAGGGGAATGGAATGCCGAGATTAATGACATGACATATGTTTCAGTCAGAGTTCATTCATATGAATTATATTCCCAATTCAGTCACTTAAATCAGCATAATCTTGGACAAGTAACTTAACTGTGATGATCCTTAATTTCCACAGCTATTTTAAGAAGATGATAAACTTGGGGTGCCTGGGTGGCTCAGTGGGTTAAAGCCTCTGCCTTCAGCTCAGGTCATGATGTCAGGGTCCTGGGATCGAGCCCCACATTGGGCTCTCTGCTCAGAGGGGAGCCTGCTTCCTCCTCTCTCTCTCTGCCTACTGGTGATCTCTGTCTGTCAAATAAATAGATAAAATATTTTTAAGAAAAGGAGATGATAAACTTGCTAGGATAACACCTCACTTAAATTTACTTAAAGAATACGATGAAATAATATAGGAGTAATGTGGATTTAAATTGGCTATAAAATATCAGATACCAGTGTCATGAGACTAGAATAAACAATAATGTGCTCTGACGATTTCTTATTCTTATGAGAAAAAATCATCTGAGGTTCCTGCCTCACATCATTAATAAAAATAAATTTTAGTCATGTCAAAACTTAAGGCAAAAGGGAAAAGAAAACTTCAAAATTTTATTACACTAAAAGGAGGCAAGATAAAGAGAATAGGAATCTAATTTAAACACTTAGAAAAATACACAAAGACAAAATATAGGACATGATGGTTTTCAAGATGGTGGCAAGTGAGCAATGCAGAACACCAAACTCGGGAAGATGGGAAACATAGTCAGTTGTATAAATGTCTTACTTTAAGGCCTAAAAAGAGTGATTATACCACAGAGAAGGGGAACCCAGGCAGAATCCAGCTGACACCCAGAGTTGAAGAAATAAAGTCCAAGAGAGAGAAGTGCAGTGGCTAGATTTTGACAACCTCAAGAATTTTCATAAGCAGACAAAAAATACCCAAAACTCTATTTGCAATGAATAATTGACAATGTATGTGTGGATCCAGTTAAAAATTACCAAGCATGCAAAAGAGGTAGGAAAATGTGAATTGCAATAAGGAGAAAAATAAATTGATTGAAATGGTACAATTATCTAACACATGTTACAAATAGGGGGCAAAGAAATTACAACTATTATAAATGTATTCCATATGTTTAAGAAAGTTAAGTAGATATATAAATGTTATAGATAGAAAAGACAAAAATTAAATTTCTAGAGATGAAAACTAAAATGGTTGAGATTAAAAAATAAATGGGCAGTTGACTGTTTCCTTTGCTGTGCAAAAGCTTTTGATCTTGATGAAATCCCAATAGTTCATTTTTGCCCTTGCTTCCATTGCCTTTGGCGATGTTCCTAGGAAGATGTTGCTGCAGCTGAGGTCAAAGAGGTTGCTGCCTGCGTTCTCCTCAAGGATTTTGATGGATTCCTTTCTCACATTGAGGTCCTTCATCCATTTTGAATCTATTTTCGTGTGTGGTGTAAGGAAATGGTCCAATTTCATTTTTCTGCAAGTGGCTGTCCAATTTTCCCAACACCATTTATTGA